>NHTK01001383.1:0-205745 GCA_002938355.1 Panaeolus cyanescens | reverse complement strand
GGTTTCGATGAGAAGGAACTCGCTTTACTCCGTAAAGACTCGTAACTTGTCCCACATTATACCACCATGTCCGGAGCAGCAGCATCAGCAGGAGCCTCAAAGTTTGCTTCATTTATGAACCACCCAGCAGGTACCAATTTTATTAATCTGATATTTTGTTCTCAATTCTCACAAAAAGCGCTCCAGGACCTAAAACTGTGTTCTTTTGGGCTCCCCTTATGAAGTGGTGTTTGGTGGCTGCTGGTCTCAAAGATATGACCCGTCCTGCTGACAAGTTGAGCGTTTCCCAAAACGCAGGTGAGTTCTTGACCGTCTTGAACTAGGTTGATTCTGACCACCACTGTTAAAGCTTTGGCTGCAACGGGCTTGATCTGGGTCCGCTATTCCTTTGTAATCACCCCCGTGAACTACAGTTTGGCAGCTGTAAAATCATCGCTTAATTTGCACTTTATGACGCGCTGATTTTCTTTTTTCAACAAGGTCAACTTCTTCGTCGGCTTGTCGGGCCTTGCTCAACTTGGGCGTATCGCAAAGTAAGTCAGCTCTATTACGATGAGCGTTCCCAAAATATTTATTCATATCCTTTACATTGTAGCTACCGCATGAATAACCCTGAGGCAGCGAAGCAAGTTCAAGCAAAACCACTATAGTTGATTAAACAACGATTATCCGAGAATTAAACCACCTAGAAAACCATAATGATATTCATATTATTACAGCAAAATAAACATGCTCAGCGGCTGCGAGCCTTGGTATTTCCACTCCTGTCCGCCTTGCCCTTTGCTCTCGTCCTCGCTTGATTGCCAGTCTTTTGAGCATCCTCCACAATACCATTCCACCAATCCATAGCATTCTTGGCTGTCTCTGTCACGACCCGAACGAAATTATCTGCGTCATTCATGGTGGGTTGAAACGTGGCCTGCTCTTGATATTGCCATTCTCGATGTTCCTGGAAGGAATTCCAAGGTTTTGGCCTTTTAGCCCTGTTGTTCGGATTGGAAGCTGGTGTGGGGTTACGGTTGAAGAGGGTATTGAAAAGGAAGCCTCCGATTCCTGGCATGACCTGGCCTCCCCCTCCCCCTGGCTGCGCCATGAAGTAGCCAGCACCTGCAGCCAAAGCAGCAATAATTCCACCCCATTTAACGAAGAAAAATACTGTGCGTATAAACCATGTTGTGGTGCGGTAGATGCTCAAGAGTGCAATGTATGCAGCAAAGAGTGTTATTAGAGGTGGCAGGATCGTTTGAAGATTCCAATCTTGAGGCGACGTGTTCAGCAAGGATGCCAAAAGGGTCGAGGCTGCGGTGATGGCGGCGAAAGCATGAGAAAGGACCTTGATAGCTATTGAATATAAAGGTTGTGGTAGAGTATCTGCGAGAAAGTTGAAGATTGTGTCGATGATGTTGTCTGCCATTTTGAAGGTCGTGTCAACGTCTACGCAGAGTGAAAAGCGACTGGCAGTATGCTTGAACTGCATTTCCAAATGGAGTCAAAGCGGTAAACAAATGACCAAATACACAGCTCCTCGGCATTGATTGCGGCAGTGACATAATTTATTAATTCCTGACAGTGACTATAGTAACGGCGTTACTATCCCAATATAGTAATGTGTTCTAGAGAGAAATTAGGGTGCATTTAATTTCAGCCAATCGGAGAAGGCCGGCTGTGGCAAATTCCGTGAATAAAAGTGTCGGAATAAATCAGTAATAGATTTAAACTCCGGAATCAAGCAAATAGTAGACAACAACTTCACCGTTTTATAAAGACTCAGACAGTTAGCATCGCACTTCTTCCAACCTTCCCTCCAACCAAAAAGTCACACCCATTAGTCTCCCAACTATCCCTTCAATATGTCACTCAAAAGAAAGTTGGAGCATGACTCTGAAGACTCGGCGCCTGTCGTATGTCCCGTTTAGTCATGATTTATTATCCAGCGCTTACCCTCTTCTAGACTAAGCAACTGAGACTCGTCCCTTTCCCAAATATCGATGCCGACACTGATATTACCATGTCCGACGCCGAGCCATTATACCCTGATGCTGTATATACTCGCCACCAGTCTAACGCGAGCTCTGTATCCTCACAACATTCGGGTTCGCCGACATTCGAAACTTGTATGTTCTTTTGTTGAGCGCTTCGTACTTGTGCTCATCTATCTGTATGCGCTCCAGCAGCATACCCCAGCTTCGATTTGTATCCATTACCATTCTTCTCCAATGATAGCGGCTCAGTCAACCCCGATTCTCACAATTATTCACAATATTCGCGTCAGTCATCACCTCAGGTCGGCTTAATCCAGCCTTCCAATTTCGTCCATCATGGGTATGTGCAAACATTTTTAACGGCAGAAGACACTGTCTCATTTCGCGTGTTATTTGTGAATCTATATCAGGTCCGGCTGTACCCAGATCCCTAAACTCAGAATTGCCTGTGCATCTGGGGTTAATGGTCAGCGTACCATGTGGAGTCATTGCGAGCAATGCGGCGCAATTTCGATGGTAGAAAGTGACTGAAGACAAACTTACTGACATTTCTTGCTAGATTGCAGCCCACCTCTTGAGTCGACAACTCCCTCATTTCGTTCTCTTATTGCTCTATTATTTTGATTTATTGCTGCTGTATCACCACTGCCACCGTTAGTCGCCACGACTACAACATGTCGCCTTTCTGTCGTTATCAATCGAATTCCGCCGCCGCCGACTACGATTATCAGCTCGCGACCAAAACTACTCGAATCAATTTCGTTCCAGCATATCAACTTCGCTTCGTTCTCTGCTCGTCTCTGCTGTCATCTTGTTCCGCTATATTTATAATAGCCATGCTGTTCCTGTATTATAGTAATCAAAATTTGTAGACGAATCCACATGAATACCAATTGAGTGGTTGTGCTTTTTGAAACATGCTCGATTGAAGATATGTGGCGAGAATTAGATTCCTTATTTGGATAATGATCAATGTCAGTTGTTTGGGATTGTTATTCACTGGCGCTCAATGCAGCCCTTTACAGGTTAACCATGACACAAACCACAGTTCTACAGTATGAAGCACCCTGTATGTATACCTTTTAAACTTTCGAGACTTAAACGTCTTAATATCTGTTAAAGGGCCTATCCATAGTCTTGATTGGTGTAAATCGTCCGGCCACAGCCAACAATTAAGAGCAAGGTCTGCGTTCAGACTAGGTGTAGGGTCCTTTACAGAAAACTACGACAATCGCATTGCAGTTGTGGGTCTTCACGATGAGCGTCTTTTGGTGGAAGACGACTACACCGATTACCCTGATTTTGTCACCCTTTGCGAAGCATATCACGGTTATCCTGCGACTAATCTCCAATGGCAACCTGCTTCAGCACAAAGTTGGAACTGGAATACAAAATCAGTAACGACGGAGTTACTTGCGACTACAGGAGACGCACTACGGGTGTGGGAGTACTCCAGCGATGGAAATACTTCAACATCTAGCTATGTCGGTCGTCAACCTCCTGCATCATCTGGTCACAGTCTGACAATGAAGACTGCATTGTCGGGGGTAAGCCATATTTGCTCATTATTTCTACGTGACTTTTACACCGTTTCCTAGCAATCTAAAGTGCAGACAGGATCTGCAGGTGCACCACTGACCAACTTTTCCTGGAATGAGAAATCGCCCAATCTTATCGTCACAGCGTCCATTGATACAACATGTACCGTCTGGAATATCGATACAAGTACAGCTATGACACAGCTGATCGCTCATGATCGAGAAGTCTACGATGTTGCATGGCTTCCCGATTCCACCGATATTTTCGTCTCAGTAGGCGCTGACGGCAGTCTGCGAGCTTTCGATCTACGCAGCTTAGAGCATTCTACCATTCTATACGAAACTCCTGCACCAAAAAGTGTTCCGTCCAACAACTCCAGTCCTTCTTCTTCCGCTCGTCCTCAAACATCTCCTTTATTACGTATCGCGTTCAATCCAGCCGACTCAAACTATATGTCTACGTTTCACATGGACGGAAACGATGTGCAAATTCTTGACATGCGAAGTCCCGGTCAACCAGTTATGGAGTTGAGAGCACATCATGCGCCTATCAATGCCCTTGGCTGGGGATCAGCGAAAGTTCCATTGCTCGCAACAGCAGGTACATTTAATTTTGACAATCCACTTCTTTGGGCTATCAATAACTCCCTTTTATAGGTGACGATTGTCAAGTGCTCCTCTGGGATCTCTCGAACTATTCACAAGGCGCTGCTTCGCCGCGTAGTGCAGGTTCACGTTTGAACTCGCCTCGACCCGACGCCAAAAAGCGAATCGTGACTGAACCAGTCATGGCATTTTCAGCGAATAGCCAGGTCACCAATCTGGCCTGGTCGCCGCCCATTCCAGGCATGACAATGAATACGGGGTATTCGACAGCCGCGGGAGAATGGCTTGCGGTTGCCTCTGGAAAGACTATCAAGGCCTTGAAGGTTTGACCGTGACACGTATGAACCAGTTCTCATCTGCCAACGGACTCTGGAACACAACAAATCGAGAATCGAGAGCTGTAATTTAGACCGTGTACAACCCATGGCCGATGTAGACATTTGCCAGGTCACAGGATACCTAAAGCCTTTCTACAAACGCCGATTGCCGATTGCACACAGAAATTGCAGATCTGATGACAGGTGAAACAATACATCCAAACCTAAGTTCAAGGATCATTAAGTGGATTACAATCTGGGTTAACTGCGGGAATACAACGCTTTAAATGCTATGCAGCTTGCCTCGTACCATATTTATTTCTGTAATCTAGGGCTGCGTAAGCATTTTGCCCATACTGCGAAGCATGGGCGTGGAGTAAGGCCTAGAGGCGAGAGCACTTCTCAGCTATTTCGGTACTTTTTTCTTGAATACCCAAAGACCGCCGTCCCATTTCACTTTTCATGTACGCCAAAGACATAACATTGACCTTCTTTGCGATTGACTAGCAGCTCCTGAAAATATGAAGAAACCCAAAAATGATATCATACTATTAACATACGGAACGAGGAATTACAGGTCGTGGTATACACAAATCCGAAATGATGGACTACAGCAGAGCAGATGCAGATAGAAGAAAAGATTATAATTAGAGCCAATTCTTAAATCAGCATACCACTGTGATATTTGGAGTCAGTCATCGAAGTAGAATGGGGAATAATTGTGACAAGTATACGTACATGATGCCTGCAGCTTGCAGTGTGGACAAGAAACCACAAATCATGGCAGATACAGCAATCCTGGCAATGACCTTTTGGCGGGACGGTGCCAAAGCACCGAGCACACCAATCTGGATACCGAGGGAGCCAAGGTTGGCAAATCCACAGAGTCCATATGAGCAGATGGTATAGGCTCTGAACGAGAGCGCGGCGTCTGTTTTCATGAGATCTTGCAAAGCTTGATATGCCACAAATTCATTGGCAACGAGTTTTGTCGCGAAGAAGCGAGCAACAGGAAGAATTTCTCTGCGGGGCACTCCAAGGAGGAAGGTAATGGGATAGAATATGTATCCAATGATAAGTTGCAATGTGAGGGCGGGAATGCCGAAGCCCTTGCCAACCCAGGTCAAAGTACCGTTGATTCTGAAAAAATAAGGTAAGTAATCTGTAGCCCGAAGCAAAAAAGGTCGTTCACTTACGCAGCTACAAGTGATACGACAGTAAGCACGTTGGTCCTAATTGGGAGTGAGTCCATGGTCTGATGATCGAGCCGAGTTGTGGTACGTACAGAATTTGTCCAGCGACGATGAGACCGAAGACAGCTCCTTGGCCGAAAGCATGA
The DNA here is from genome assembly GCA_002938355.1 of Panaeolus cyanescens. NCBI lineage: Eukaryota > Fungi > Basidiomycota > Agaricomycetes > Agaricales > Panaeolus > Panaeolus cyanescens. The sequence continues at coordinate 199,963 of NHTK01001383.1, read as the reverse complement.
AGGGCGTTGACCTAGGAAGGTGGATTGATTATTTTTTCAGCCCTGCACCAGAATTTTAAGCTGCCTACGGGTTCTTTGGACTTGTCCACAATTCCACGATCGACTGTGACGCGCCCACGGGTCACAGGCTCCTCCGTCTCTGGGGATCGCATCTTGCTGATGGAGATTGAGGCCGGAATACTCATGACCGAAGCCGTAACCAGATTTTCTGGTGGAACGCCAAGGAAGATGTATGCCCCAAGGACTGAGCCAGCGATTGTGGAGAAACCAGATGTCATTGAAAGATCTGTATAATGCAGATAAGAAAATGGAAGGGGCCTCGATGCAAGGAAGTCTTACGAAGTTCCGACTCAGTCATCACTGGAACAAGTCGTCAGTTCAAACTCTCGCTGTCAGTTCAGACAATCGATAGGACTTACAATCAACATATGGCCGAACGAGACACGCGGACTCTCCTGTGATAGGGACCTGCTTTAGACAGCCAAACTTACACTTGAACAGAAATGTACACACCCTGGCCAATGAACGGTGATGCTGCGGCCACCACAGCTTCGGCACCTGAAACGTCCATCAATTTGTGGAAGAGCCATGCACTGTTGGATTAAAATTTAATATTTGATCGCGTGCGCTTCTAATCACAAGGAAGACTTACAATTTCTCAATGACCCATTGCATGACGCCCAGGTAGTATAACATTTGAACGAAGGCAATGAAGAAGATGATGGTCGACAACTATAACATGTTTTAGGCCTGTTCTTGAACAAAATGGTGTGCAGTTGCGTACCGTGTTTACGAAGAACCAGTGCTTTGTTTGAACTGTCTCTTTGTCGAAGAAGAAGGCTGCACCCTCAAGACCTTGTGCGAGGAAGTCAGCGGCGAGATAGGCAATCCACTTGAATATCGAGAATCCAGCGCCGGTCTTCAAGACAAAAAGTGCAATCACTTGTTGCATGAAGAGACCAACGATGATGGTATGCCTGATACGACACAATTTAACAGATTACTCTCGAATGGATGCGACAGGTTCTTTACCATGGGACGATGCTCCGGTTCTTGGAGGTCAGCCAGAAGCCAACCTGGAACAGAAAGAGGCCAAGAACATTGATAGCCCTATCGCCATAGGCAGTACCCTACAGCAATGATGTGAATCAGTGAGCGAATACTCATCAGCACGAGTTGAGGTTAACTAACAGGTTCTAAAGGGAAACCGAACGCAGAACCGAACACGATGCCCAGAAGGCAGAGCCAACCAACAGCGAGACGAGCTCGGTAAGAAAGCTTATTCCAGGGTGTCGCGACGCAAGGAACCCAAACAGCTTCCACTGGTCGGGTGACAACTGAGTTGGGGATATAGCGGAAAGCAATGATCCTTTGCACGAATGTGAGCACGCGATGGCCATTTCAACAAAATAATAGATGCTTACAACAGGAATGCCCAAGCGATGACAGTTTGAGGAATCCTGGGTAGAAAAATTTCGTTAGGCAGTCTTCATCGCAAGGACAGGACTTGTAATTACCAACGATGACGAGTGGCTTTGAGAACAGTGGCACTAATCCACCAGCCAAGGATGACGGCGGCGAGACCTGCAAGGATGAAATGACGATACTTCTTTGCGAAGGAAGGTCGTGCTGGCTCTTCGTCCTCCACAGGCTTAGCGGTTTCATGGGCCTCGCTGTATTTTTCCTTGCGGGCAGAGTCCAACGAAGATTGTGAACCCGTTCGCTTGACCTCACCCATCGTTGCGGCCCGTTGTTCGATATCCATCATTGACCTTGTCGGGGGATGGTGCAAGAGGAGGAAAGCCCGGGGTGAGAAATCGAACGAGGGCTATTCCTTACATATACTAGTTCGAACGATAAGAGAATGCAGAGATGCCATAACGCGATGTCAGAAGCCATATGGTTCAAGCGATACAAAAATAATTGCGGTGGGTGGACACTTCCGCTTTTGGTCTTCCAAAACGGGGAAATCCGTCCCTCTGACTTATCCAAGCGCCGAGTACCATACGGATCCCTCAAATAATTTAAAACCCGTGGGTCAGGTAAAAAAAAACCTCATTTACAGCACAACACATTGGGGTCTAATATCTGTAGCCGTTAGCTGTAGATAACCCCGATAAAAAATCCAGTACAATAATCAAATGCCTACCGTCCTGCTGCTGTTTCAATGATACGAGTCTTTACCTCGAATCCCGCATAATGTCCATTCAGATAACTCGCCCAAAACTTTGATGAACATGATAACGTGTGTGGTCAGATACACCGACAATAAATCAATAAACACATATAAAACCGTGGGTAGTCAAAGGTTGTCAACGAAATTGATAATCGAAGCGAGCCTTTCAAGCGAGCCATAAGCTACCACAAGGCACCACCGAATTAGACGACATTCATGTGAGAGATAATAGAAGGAAGGATAAAAAATGAAAACAAATGCTCAGAAAGTTGAAATCAGAATCAATCAATCAAGTTCTCTATCAATCGGACAACTGCAGGCCCATGAACAGGTATTCTTGGGCCTTGGAACCCATCCGGATACGATACTGGTGGCTCGTCAGGAGCCGTAAAATATCTGCGAATTGTGGTTATAGATTATGGAAGCTAATCCTGGGACATCTTTACGTACGTGTCATTCCAGACCGAGAAGTGACGCATTCCGAGGGCACGAGTCGTCCATTCATAATCATGGGCGAAACCGCCAGGGTAAAATAGCTCGATAACAGACGAGAGGCGATTGGGTGTCATGAAGACCAGATGTGTAAGACCATTTCCGTGCACGCCAATTAAAATCTTCAAACCTACATTGAGACCAAGCGCCAATATGTTGTGCAATTACTTACTGTCGTTTTAGCAGCAAACCGAATCTGCTCGTCATGCGAGAACAATTCAGATTGAATGACATTCAAGATAATTGACCTCCCGTTTTCCTGCTCACGTTTGACCAGTGCTTCCAGTGATTGCACCAGTTCTTCATGGTTTTCCGGGATGAGGCGTCGTCGCGACGCTTGTCGACTGATATAAGTGATCACAATCTGTTCAGGGACAGCTTCCATGTGGTCACCTTCCTCATCCGCCGAGAAATCCGCCGGAGTATCATACACAACAGTAGGAAGACCGGCAAAGGATTGGATAGAGTTGCGGATAGGATCCCACCACAATCCGAACTTGTCAAGGCGCTTGGTCTGGCGCATCAGATCCCACGGCTCCGCTGCCACGCGCTGGTTTCTAGAGCAAATTGATCCTCGAAAAGCAGCGCTGCGATCAAAAATTGCAGCCATGGGGAAGTGCCAAGCCTTTGTTGAAGAGTCTTCAATATCTGTGGCCCAGGTTGCAGCAATCCTGTCTTCCCAGTCGACAGAGGTTTCTATTGCGATTGAAGGAAATGCGGCGCGGAGGACATAGGAATTAAATCCCGGGTGATCTCTCCAACCCCCAGCGGCATGCATAAATATAACTCGCTGTAACTGTTTTATGGATTCTTGTCCACCCAGCCTGAACGTCGGATTGCCCAGATTAAGAGCGCCAGACAAGAAAGCCCAAGTACCCAAGAAAAATTCTGCGACAAAGTGGTAGTAATGGGTGAGGAACTGTGATGGTTCGTTGACCAGTACCTGCATTGGAAGATACGTTGGATAAGGACACAGTTGAGCTGACATATGAAAAAGAAAGGGAAGCAGTTGTTGCACTGACTGATAACCCTTCAACGGTTCGCCATCGTGGTTTTCGTGCAGGGGTTTCCGACCATCGCTTAGCAGCCTCTTGGGGCGTGATAAACTGAAGCTCTTTTTCTGTAGGTTCTCTGAGAGCAATATTTTCTGGAGTGTTTTCTGCTGCCAGAGGTGTACTGATGATCATGCGCAGAAGAGGGTACCTTGTTACCTCCTCTTCCTCGGCCACAATAAAAAAGGTGCCATTGGACATGTAAAGATCGCGCAGCAACGTCCAACCGGGTGCATGAGCGACCAAAGACGTAGAAGGCGGCTCCAGCGAAGTCCTGCTATCACCTGAGAGAAGTGTGGATAGATTATTATTAGACGAGGGCGATGGCGTGAAAGGGTGACGCAGGGTGTAATCTCCCTCATGAACCATGAAACCGTATAACACGAGCATTAATAGCGCATAGAACAATGAGCAGCCAGTCACTCTCAGGAGAGCGCCCCGCTGTTGAAGAAAACTGAAAATTTGCATGGCGGTTGAGATATCCGCTATCGCGTTGGTGGTTCACCTCGAAAAAAAAGAAGGCATATCATTGTGATCATGATTAATTGAGTCCCTTCACGTTCTAGTATAAGACCGTGTTTGGTATATATGAAGCCATTGCGAGAACAGAGGTCCAACAGAATGACCTCGACTATACTCGATGTTTCAACGCGCAGAACGATAAAGCAGTATCTGGAAGTGGTCCTAAGATGGATGTCATGTCGGAGGTCGTGGCCGTGGGACACATGTCATTCCAACATTGAACGTCCAGTGACTGCGTTGAATTGGCCTACATGTAGCTCTCATCTGTTCCTATTTACTCATGCTTAACCTCAAGTTCCTCAAACTAAGCTTACTCTTACTGGTTTCGTATGTAACGGTCTTTGTCGCATGCGGTGCAGTACCCCCTCTTCCACGACGGCGACCTTTGGTGTTATGGCATGGACTGGGTAGGTGTCAAAGCACCAGCGCCTTCCATGCAGCTCTTATAACAACTACTTATTAGGGGACTCACACTCGTCCCCCGGGATGGTTGAATTTGCATCACGAATTAAGGAAATTCATCCAGGAATTTTCATTCACTCCGTCTATATTGAAGAGGATGCGGGCAAAGACCGTGATGCAGGCTTCGTGAGGAATCTCCTAATTCCAACCAGTCCGCCGAAGTATTAAACAACACTTTTATCAGTATGGAAATGTGAATCATCAAATAGAGCTTGTAGCCGAACAGCTCAAGACAATCCCAGAACTGCAGCGAGGTTTTGATGCCATAGGATTATCCCAAGGTCAGTTCCGTTCGCCACTGCCCAGGACATTCAAAGTTCAGCGCTCAGCATCGTCCTCCAGGTGGCCAATTTCTCCGTGCATATGTGGAGAGATACAACAAACCTCCCATTCGAAATCTGATAACTTTTGGTTCGCAACACATGGGCATATCCGATATCCCAGGTTGTCGCAGGTTTGACGTCGTATGCCAGCTTGCTCGCAATGCCGCAAAGCGAGCTGTATACGGGGAATGGGCACAAGAAAACATTGTACAAGTAAGCAAATCTGTATCAATTGTTTAAAGAATGTGCTTAATTAACACTACCACTTAGGCCCAGTATTATCGTGACCCAAGCAAAATGGAACAATATCTGACCTCGAACCACTTTTTGGCTGATATCAACAACGAGGTAGCAGAAGGGCGCAATCACACATACGCACGGAACCTAATTTCTTTGGAAAAACTCGTATTGGTCCTGTTCACTGAAGACAAAACTGTGATACCCAAAGAGAGTGCTTGGTTCGGATCAGAGGAGGTAAAGGAGGAGGAGGAGACATATAAGCTTCTGGATGGTATTTCCCAAGAGGTTGTGAATCCAGAGTATGATTCTCCAAAACCTCAGTCAAGCATTATCCCGATGAAGCAGCAACCACTGTACGTGGAGGACTGGATAGGGCTTCGTACACTCGACGAACGAGGTAGAATTTCCTTAGCTTCTTGCAAAGGAGAACATATGCAGATGGGGGATTGTTGGGAGCCATTGGTTAGAAGATATACAGGAAGTTGGAAATATTAGTCTATAGTGTATGTGTGACTGTGACATTTTCGTAATTAAATCACATGAGGTGACTTCATTGTTTATGCTCCTGGTCATGGCTATTCGTTATTCTCTTCACCATACTGCGACACCTTTCCCCGTCCATACAGAAGTCTTGACTGTTCACAAAGTCCTGAACAGTAGAGGCATTCCGAATAATGTCTTCTCAATCTACCATGACCATGACTCCACGCATTCGTGTCTCCCGACAGGCCCCTTCACATTATGATCGGTCAAGCGCAAGCCAAATCGCGTCAAGTTCCAAGGCTAATTTCAGCAGGCTACCGGATTTCTCTCAGTTGATGGATATGGACATGGATGTCGACATGGAAGGTACAGACGCGTTGACCGACCGTGACACAGCGAGCGAAAAGTCTACAGCAACAACAACAACCAAAACTCCTCAGCCACCCTCTAATCCTGCTGCGACTCTCCGTGCGCTACTTGCTAAGTTGCCAGCAACCTCTTCCACTCCAATACAAACACCGCCGCATCATCCCTCTGGGCGTGAAGCCAATTACGATCTGTCTGTTGCAACCCGCGGCGCACCCAGTGTGCAAGAAAGTGTGCGAAGTATATTCTCGAAAGCGTTGGGCGATTCAGAGGAGACGCCAACAAGGTTGTCTCAGGCACAACACGACTTGGACGAGAGAGAAGATGAAGCTACACCGATGCCAGGAAGGGCGATGCCGTCTCATCCCGGGGTTTACAGAAGTTTACACGAAACCGATTCCGGAGACTACAACCGTATGTTCAGCCGTCGTTTTTTTGTCGATTACCAAGCTTATGGAACACAATAACAGAAACACCGAGTCGAGCTTTCTCTAAATTTAAGGGAAGCTCTCAAGCAATCACTCCAGAGTTAATGCGTGAACGATTCAAGGAAGCGGATATGTCAGAAATAGAATTCTTACCCTCACCGTCGACCTCTCGTAAGTATTCCAACAACTCCTTGACGCCCAAGCTAACTTGAAGTGTAGCGAAATTAAATCACAACTCCTCACCGATGCTTGAGGATCTTAGCTCTTCCCAAGCTCCCATCGCGACCAGCACTCCCCAACACTCGTTAAGCCTTTCTGTTGGATCTCATTTTCAGTCTAGTAAGTTTTGGCAATACGACGGCAAGGTTGCTACTCACAAACATTTATTTAGATCTTCTTGAGCATAATACTGAGATGCGAAACGCCTTGGATTACAGCGACTCGCAAGACGATCTTTTCTCCGATGGTACGTCATAAACTATCTATAAATCCTTCGTTTTTCTTATTAGCTACCAGTTGAGGTCCCCGACGAGAAGCCCAATTCGAGATTTGCCACAGATATCTCAAATACGTCTCATATCCGCTCCCACAGAGCATCAAAAGGTTTGCCTACCACTTGACTGTTTCAGCTATTCCTTATTAATACTATCTTTAGAATATTCGATATCTTCGCAACAGTCCCCAGCGTCATCATATCTTCGAGGAGTCGAGGACCCTTCAAGAGCCAATCGTAGTTCCAACTCCTCATTGAGCAAAGGGAAACATCGGTCTCCTAGCACGTCTTACCGCAGCGAGGCATATTCTCAGCAATTTGGTTCGGCTAGGAAGATTGAAAGAAACACTTTTGCAGACTGTGTGTTGCTTCCGCTGCTTCTGATGGAAATATACTGATGCTAATCTCCAGCTATTGATGACCAGAGTCTGGATCATACGGACATGTTCCCAGTTGTCGCCTCTCAAGCATCTATTGCAGAGGATGTACGGGAGCACTCTACAAGCAGATCTACTAGCGCTTCTTTGGACCATGCACATCCATCTATAAGAACGCAGTCTTCTGTTCCAGCTATCATGGTCGAGGAGCCAGAAACTGAAAGCAAACAATTCCCAAATTCATCTCCGGCCAGTTCATCACATTCTCCTCCCGAGAGACGACCATCTATACTTGAGTCCCCATTCCCCGATAATAAACGGAGAAGCTTCAATACATCAAATGGGCTCACAACACCCCAGATTCCACGGTCGAAACATTCACGACCAGAATCGCCATCTACTCCCGCTTCTCAAGTACCTCATCCTAATGAATCAAGTGCCTGGACTGCCTCCATGTCTATCGACACCTGGAAAAATAGTCCACAACAATATTCTCCTCGATTTCCTCAGCAAATATTAGATGAAGAAGAGCAACACGAGTCTACAGAGCAAGAGGATGGCGACCTCTCCCCTTCAGGGACGCCGATCAAGACGCCGCGACGCTCACCGATCCATAATTCCACCAGGCATGAACCCGAAATATTAAGTCCATCTCCATCGAAGCTTCCTGCTTTACCAAGTCCAGATTCAAGCCCACAGTCTGACGCCAAAACATCATGGGCATACAACACCCGACAGTTAAGGACACCTGGCTTTGCTACTCCGAAACCCCCTGGTGGCTGGTTTCCTACGCCAAAGCAGCCTAGATTTCAGGATTCGGAAGAAGAAATCAGTCACGAGGAGGCCGACAAACAAATGGAACAACCAACGCTAACAAAAACGCCCAGACCCCCCGGTGGCTGGACGGCGACGCCGCTGGCTAAACCGATTCCGTTCCCTGGTACTGCGAACGAGGCAAAGCTTGCCAATCCTATGATTTCGAGTCCTGCTGCTGGTCTTCCAACACCCATTCCATCTTTATCCAAACTGCCTGCTCTTCACCCAAAGACACCTGCACCTCCTGGTGCATGGGCTCAAACCCCTGCTGCGAGGAAGAGCATACTGAAGGTTCGCTTCGACGCTGATACTTCGCATAATCCTTTTGGGGAAGGGCCATCCAATCCATCTCCTCAACCAGAAAGGGAATTGTCCAATGTCCATGCGTCGCCCTCCCGTGGAAAGCCGAAAGCCTCTAAAATTAGGATTTTAGATGCATTTGGAAGGGAGACAGACGTCGACACTCCGCCAAATGACCCCGATGTAAATCGTAGCAAGATACGGGTGGTTGATGAGATGGGTCAGGAAGTGAAGATGGAGAGTGACGCTGTGGATGAATTGCCAGTTCCTCAACCAATGTCTCTGACACAACTTCGCCAAGGCCTGAATGAGCTCATGGGAGAAATCGAAGATTTTGATGAGTGAGTACATTTTGTTATGAGATGAACAGTGCTGATGATGGTTCAGTGACCCTGACGTTTCTGCTGATCGATCTCGAGTGCAAAGCCTCCAAGAAACCTCTGAAGCAGCGCGGCGAAATGCTGCACTAATTCAATCGAAAATGAACGGCGGTTATCAAATTAATGTAAGTTGTTCCACAGTGCGGGTTTGGCTGCACCACTGACGGTATATCAGGTATCATCGCACAAGAGGATGGTTGCATGGTGGTCATGGCCCTTATTTTGTATTGGCCAAATACTTTTTGCTATCCTTATCTTTCTGTATGGTCACCTCTTTTCATGATATAAGCTGTATCTAATGTCTTTTTTTAGCATTTGTTTGCGTCTTACGCGAAAGATGTTCCTCGACACATATTGGGAACCATTCAACCCAGAGCTGTATCTAGACGGGTTTGGCAAACGCCGCTTCTTCCAGGTCAATCGTGCAACTTGGTTTTCTTTGCAGACTTTGGATTGGCTAGGTTGGCCCAAATATTTCTTGAATCCAAAACAATTTCTATGGTATTTATGGGAGTTTGCTGGTGGACAGCAAGCGGATAAATTATGGCCTTTGACTTGATTTTTATGGTATATTTATTATGCATTTGTATGTCTCACTAAATTTTCGTCATGAATTTCTTTTTTGGCACTGTATTTGTAGATGACAGACTTTTTTGTCCCGGCACAATGATAATTTAGTTGAAATTTTTGCTGCAGAGAGTGATGATCAGCGGAGTTGTCTTTTTGAGGTGGGGCAGGTGGAGTAAATTGATCGGCTGCAGTTTGACCATAAGTTGACCCGTTTATTTATATAGACGACGTCCACAATTTATTTGGAGCCTTTCTATCATCCTTCTTGCTTTATCACTGGCCAGCTGGCGTGGCCGTCATACATCACACGATTCACTTTCCCTTTGACTAGCTCCCTGGGTCCTTGTACCCAGCTTGTACCCCATCACTCCTTCTTAATACCTCTCGCAAATGCCTTCGAAATATGAGCCTGGCCAAAACCCTGCCGATAGTCCACTGAAAATCGAAGTATTAGAGGAAGAGGAAAAACCCCATCGTCGAACTTCTCCAGAAAGGAGGAACAAACCCTTTAACGATTCCGATTCGGAATCCACTGCGACCGATTCCCCCGAAGAGTTCAACTGGTCTGAGGACGACGATGCTAATGCGAAACCTGCAGCTTTGGAATCCAAAGTTGCAAAGAGAGGACGATACCTATGGCTTGGCTTTCTGAAACTCGCAAGGCCTGTAAGGGTCTTCATCATTGGCCTTTTGGGCGCGGCTATTTTTATTACTCCCCTTCTTGTTGTCCACTTTCGCTTTCACGAAACCGTCATTCGCAATCAAGTACGCGTGTGGTCTCTTTGGTTTACAATCAGTTGGGTTGCTGGCTGCTTGACCTTTATATTGGTGGATAGTATTCCTCGCATCGTCGTTGCGATAGCGCATTTGTTTGGAGGACAGGTGGAGAAGCTGAAAATTCAAATCGAGGTAAGGCGCTCCATCGGCCTTGGCATGCATCCTAGAATTGACAAATGGTGTTCAAGTTGACGCTCGCTGTGAGGACATGGCTAAAGTTGGCACTGGACATTTCATGGGCTTGGATAACTCTTTCTGCTTTGAGGACGATCTACAAGCCTTTTGGCACGTACTGGGTGATTGTCAATCGCTTCATGCAGGCAAGTAACTTACTGTTGGCCATTCCCGCCTCCCATACTCATACCATTGAGTAGGCATTATTTGCCGCCGGCATCATTCTCTTCATAGAGAAGCTATTCTTGCAATTTGTCGCAGTCAACTTCCATGAAAAGGCTTTGGCAGAACGGGTGGCAGAAAATCAGCTTGGATTGAAAGCTTTGGATTCTTTGTCTAATGCCCAATCCTCTCCAATCATCAAGAAGTACCCTTACTTCAAGAGAGGACACAAAAGCACGCCAGGTTCCACGGCGACCATCGACCTCGCAACTGCATCCCAGAACGGAGAACATACGGCCCAATCCTCTCCAGTACAGGGTAGCAGTGGACCTGACAATGAGTCCAAGCCCAATTCTCCCAGACAGAATCAGAAATCAAGGGGAAGGAAAAAGAATGCAATGGCTGCTGTTATAGTTGACCAGGTTTGCAATTTGAACAGGATCATCAAGATGTTATTTGACATGCAGATAGGTCGGAGGGGCCATCGGACAGGTTGCTCTGAAAAACTCAAGATTCAACAAGGAGACAGATTTCAGTGGCGTACATTCAGCCAGGAAATTGGCTCGCAAACTATTCAGTGCTCTAAGTGACGTCAACCCCCCTAGGGCACATCTGATCGTCGAAGGTAGGTATCTGAGAAGACGATGTTAATCAATGCTCAATTTGCGTTCCAAAGACTTCTATCCATATTTCAAAACTACGACAGAGGCTGTAGGTACTGTTCATGGCGTTCTGTTGCACATGAGACTCATATTGTTTTAGCACGAAGCTTTTGCCATTTTCGACAAAGATGGAAATGGCGATATATCGAAGCGAGAAATGAGGGAAGCAGTTCAAAGAATATACGCAGAGAGAAAAGCTCTAATTAGGGGTCTCAAGGCAGGTGGAAATATCTCCAAATTGTTCATCGTTACTCATAGACTCTTTAAAGGATGTCGGTTCCATTGTCGCCAAATTAGACGCGGTCTTACTCTGTGTTGCACTCGTTGCTATCATATTTGTCTCCCTCCTCATTTTCAATCGTACCAACACCATTGCGTCTCTCGTCCCCCTCGCCACCATCATCCTTGGCTTTTCTTTCATTTTTGGAAATTCTGCACAGACTCTTTTTGAATCGGTACGTCTGCTAGGTACATACTATGTGACGCTATGTATGACTGATCCATCACCATTAGCTTATCTTTATATTTTCTACTCATGTCTTCGATGTGGGTGACCTCTGCATGATCGACGACCAGGTATGGAGATTATTATGGCTTCAATATTCATTTCAAACACTCGCACTATCTAGGTATTATTCGTCAAGGAGTTCGGACTCTTCTCCACGACCTTCCGTCGAGTCGACGGCCAAGAAGTCATCGCTCCAAACGCGTTGCTTGCAAGCACAAAGTTGGTTCACAACCTACGACGCAGCAAGTCTATGTAAGTTATGTGTTTCAAAATTTCTTCCGTGATTTGCTAAGTGTTTTCTTAGGTGGGAAACGACCAACTTGAATATCTCCTATGATACGCCAATCGAGGTGATAGAGCAACTGAAATCCAAGATCGTCGCATATATCAACGCCAATAATCGGGAATGGTCTGGATGCGCACTCAATATTGACAATCTAGAGTTTCAAAACACAATCAACCTTATTGTAGCTATTGAACGTATGGTGTCCCTTTACTTTCTGTCTTACTTTCACGTATCTCACCACCAAAGTTACAGATCGACCAAATTGGCAGGACTGGGGTGGTCGGTGGTCGCGTCGGACAGCTTTCATGAGGCATCTTAAAACCATATTGGAAGAGTTAGATATTAGATACACTATGCCTCCACAGCCCATTATCTTTCCTCATGGTGTTCCGCCACAACCTTCCCCCAGCGTGCCCGCGATGCATCCTCCGCCACTAGGGAGGCACAGTGTCTCTATTGATACAGCGCTAGGGAATGCTGGATTTTCGCAATCCGGGCAATATGGCTCTCTTTCTAGACCACCTTTTCCATCTGGTGTTCCCAGATTCTGATTTATATTACAATGTAGTTGGAGTTAAATACGTACTAACAATTTTGGCAATTCCTGAATATTTGTCACAAACTTGATAATTTACCACCATCATCATGAACGTTCCTCCAACTCAGTCCATATTATCTACCCTCGAAGACTTTCTAAACTCTGAAGCCTTCCCTTCAAATACAACACATCCATTTGCAACCCACGCGCCAGCTACATGCGTCCAGTTACAAGAATTGATAACGTCTTTGGATCACACACTCCATTCACTAGATGTTTACGAAGAACCTTCTCTCTCTGCTTTCTCAAATCCAAAGTTGATTTCTTTGCTGCGCCAAAACTCGTCCATTGAGCATGCCGTTCACTCTGTCAGCTAATACCTCTCTTCCTCACTCTAAGAAAGCATTGTTTTGCTCATCTCAGGATAGTCAACAAGGCACATTCATCAACTGTTGCATATGCTGAAATCAAGAGAAGGCGTTTTTTATGGAGAAGATGTACCGCTCCTTGTTGCAGCACTCCCAGAATGGTGTATTGACCAGCTTGTATCTTGGGGGACGTCTGTGGGGATGGAGACATTCAAGGATGACAGCCGGGAAGGCGGTTCGACAACAGTAGTTCTGGGAGGCAAGGCTCTCGTTATCGACGTGGATTTTACGATTTCCAAGGAGAACCCTCTACAACCAAAACTGAAGCTGGCAGGTGTAAAGACATCCAACGCTTTAATGACGGGAACCTCGAATCCCACAACATCAACGTTCTTGGACACGTTCCTTGCAGACGGAATCCACGCGTATTGCGAAGAAATGCAGAAGGAAGAGGCAGAACGAAACTCGGAACGAGCAGCCTCTCTAAGAAGGACAGTTATTGAGCATCTCAAGTACTTGGTTGTGTTGGATGGGCTGGCGAGCAGAGAAGACGATGGTGGTATTCGTTGGTTCACAGATATCGATGAACTTTGTCCTCTACTCAGACAAGTCGCAACTCAGGAATCGACAATGGTAGCGAGGTGTGCATTTCTCTTATTGTGAGCATGTTTTACATTCAGTACTCAGAGTTTGGTCAGTGCTCTTGGGCAAAGTAACGCTCCACTGGATATTTTTCTCTTACGAGCTCATTCACTACCTCTACCATACTACGTGACACCCTCCATCTCATTCCTAGTCCATCTGTCTCCGAGCGCATATCTTACACTACTCCAAAGCGACCCCAGCCCATCTACTGAACAAAATGGATTGCGCCTTGATCTGTCGGATTCAGAAATTAGGACCAACCTGAAAAAGATCGCGCATGGTGTTACAATGGCCACCATCTCTCTGGCGAAGCTTTCAGAAGGACACTTGTATCCCTCTTCAATGTCGATGCCCATCTCATACCCTGTGTCTCGTCCTTCGTTTTCTCTTGTAGAACCTGCGCCTGAGCTCGATCATCTTTTCCCCCAAATTATGGACACCTTTAAAGTCGATCTAGACACTTCAAAATCTGAAAATCGTTTGGACCCATACGCATGGATTCTTGATTTCACTGATGGAGGTACCCGCAGAGGTGTTGTAATGTCACAGACAAGGATGAAGACCATTGCTTCAATCGTTAATCCTCTGGGTGGAGATGTGGATATGAACGCAGGAAATCACATTTCCTACGGTTCATCTAGTTGGGTCGATATTCTTGTAAGTAAATGTCAAAAAGCCCATTGGCATACCCTGAACATGTCCATAGCTCAGTAAAAACGGTGGTATTTCTGCAGAGAGATACACGGCACTCTACGTATGTCGTCTGCTATCTCTTTCACTTTCTCTGTTTCTTACGCTGGTCTTAGCGATCTCCAAATGGACTGCATCCGCCTCTCCAGCTTTGTTTGACGGCACCTCAAGAGCCAGGATTTGTGCTAGAACGAATTCCTGTTCATGGCATCAAAGAAATATGGGCGATTTTAGAGGTGTGTGCGTGGTCGACAATCCCTTCCAACAGCACTTGTTGACCTAATTCCTCATAAGGTGGTGCGGGAACAATGCTGGCTCAACAGCACACTTTTAACTGTCGACTGGGTAGTCGAAGGTCTCCGATCTCAAGAAAGCAGCCTATTGGATAACATATCCAACACGGAAGCTGATCTCGAGGCGGTTCTCTCAGGTGAGTCGTCATCTGCGTACGACCTTTATTCAAAGCTGAGCCCGCATATACACAAGGAACAATGCTGCCTCGAAAGATACCCGTAAATGTGTTCCTTTCCAAGAGCAAGGACTTGCATTCAGAGGACCATCTCTTTGGCACAGAAGAAGTCTCAAACCCGATTATTGTCATGACTTCACCCGAGCGACCACCAATTCCAGGTCTTGTTGAAGTCACAGTAACCCACGACGAACTCAAATCGAGAGGGGTATCGGTCGAAGTTCAGGGTGCTATAGGCTTGGATGTCAAGACTGGAACTCTCGAAGAAGTTTGCAGGCGTGGAGGGACACTTGGATTGGCCGGGCGAATCTGGGCCGCTGGTTCAAATACACACGGGTAGCAACATCTTGTCATGCATCAATACATAAAGTTTAAAAACAACCTGCTACCCCAAGCCATTCATTCGAAATCTGCGACACTTTTGAAGGACCTCATGGACGACGTTCTCGTTGCTGGCCGGCGTGCCATTGAAGATCCTTCACGGCTTAAAAGTTGGTATCGCGGAAAGAATGCATAGTGGAATGAAATATACAACATGTCATGTTTATGCATCAGGGATCTCGATATCTCCAGAGTTGATACCGTCGATAATGTCGTGAGGGGGTTGGCCATCAACAGTGCAACCAACACTCTGAGCAGTTCCAAGAATCTCCTTCACGCAACCAGACAACTCCTTCGCCAGGGACTTTGCCTTCATTGTCCTTGCAATGTCAATGATCTCGTCGAGGGGAATGTTGCCGCTGTGCTTGATGTTCTTCTCCTTCTTGCGGTCACGGGGGGGCTCTAAAAGCAAGAAAATACATTTAGATACCAAATCGGTGTTAAATGGTCTAGCATACCCTTGAGAGCACGGATAACGAGGGATGAGGCAGAAGGAACGACAGAGACGGCGGCTTGACGGTTTTGAATGGTAAGCTGGACGGTCACTCGTAGACCTTTCCATGCAGAGGTAGCTTTGGCGATATCTTCTCCAACCTTCTTTGGCGACTGTTCACAATTTTTGGCTAAGTATTTGTGGATTTATACGTCATAATTCAAAATTCAACGCACCAGACCAAGAGGACCAATCTTGGGTGCCAAAGCAGAAGAGGCACCTACCTCACCTCCAGTAGCACGGAGGTAGATAATTTTGATTTCATTAGGGTCCTAAGATCAAAATGACGGCTCTGTGAGTACTGCGCAAAGATCCAGCGACGACAAAAGATAATTACGAGCTTGGGTGCCATTTTTTGGATTGAAGGTGTTTGATCCCTTTGCTTACCGGCGACGACAGAACACAAGCACAACAGAAAATGAAAAATAAGGTTCAAGTTCCGCCGATGAACTATACAGACTCGGCAATAACGGCAATGAGTTTGTATTTGTTATGCAACAGGATGTGGAGAATCACCCTTTTGATATGGGAAATTGATTTAAATCTGGTTTGAACAAGACTTTGTTTTAAGCCAAAACGGCTAACTTGTGCAATGGATTCATGGAATCCGATAGCTCAGAAAGGGTCGAGGTACCAGCAGACTTTGAACAAGTATCCATAGATTCTCTCGTTCAATTGATTGGTCTGATTTTTTCTTTTATTTCTGTATATTATCGTATGTCTAATTCTTATGTTTTTCTTTTTTTTAACATTTTCAGCAGATATGCTAGACCGTCTAATGGCTCATAACGATCAAATACCTTTAACTCCGTATGTTCTCCTAGTAAATCCTTATTCCATCTCTCCCATGACTCGGATTTCGTCAGGGAGACTCTCACTCGATTTCATTCCCGATCGGCACCCTCTATTTCTGTTCTTGATTATTTGAAACGAATAGTTAAATTCACTAATGTCGAGGTATGTATCACCAGATTATGCTTGTCTTGCTTGAAATCTCATCTCATCTTTCCAAGAAATCGTGCCTTTTAATCACTCTATTCAATATTGATCAGATCTGTTCGCGTTCTCCATGGTTTACGCTGTCCTCTCTGACCTGCCATCGCTTCATCATCACTTCAATCGCCGTAACCAGTAAAGGTCTCTGCGATGCCTTCTGTCCGAATAATCTCTATGCCAAGGTTGGCGGTATCACAGTAACAGAGCTCAACGTTCTCGAAAGGGAGTTTCTGAAAATGATAGATTGGCGTCTAATGGTCAGCATTTTACGATCTCCTCTTTGCACCCTTTCCCACTCAATACGCTTTTCGTTTTTGATCTTGGCAGTGTACGCGTGATACACTCCAGGAATACTATGTCAACCTTGTTCGCACTTACAGTACTGGCAAATACTTTATCGCAGGCGCCGACTCACCTGGAGAGTCTCCTGAGAGCGACATCGAGATGGATAGCGGTCAATCTTGTCCTCCGTCCCCAAAAGATTCGCGCCAACAGCTGAGACCAGGACGGTCATCGGAACCTTCTGCCATCCTTATGGAGCCCGGCATTAATGCCCAGGATACCACTTCACAACGCCCCACTATCGAACAGAACATGGCCTTTGCTGCCCTTCAACAATCTGAGGATTTCAAATCCGCTTCAACAAGTTACTACCCATAGCGCACAATTGCTATACTAATTCAATCCATCATTACATCGCGTAGATCGCACATGGTTCTGTGTTTTCACTCGCATGTGCACTTGTAATTTTATCAGCTAAAACGGTACTGAGATCGACTAGGAATATATCCCATTTGCATTGCAACAATTTCATGGAAAGAACTGACAACCAAAATATACACCAAGTGAGCAAGTGATGACATATGAATGTTTGAGCATTGGATTGTGTTGTGGTATGAAATAAATGTAACAGGGTAGAAAGCACGATCATGAAAGAAGAAAAAACATGAGGTATTAAATACATGTACCACTACCAGAATGAAAATGGGTGGAAGGAATGACAATTGAATTTGCTGTTAAGATCATATATGAGTTGTATGTTTAGTGAAAGTAAAAGCCGAAACCAGATCACACACTCAGCGAAGACGTGGAGAGGCTGTGGAAGGTGGCTGGCAGTGGGAAGGGGTGTACGTGTGGGGAAAAAAATACAGTCCTACAATGACCGAGAAAGAGCAACACGACTGAGCAGACAGTCAATTAAACGGCAAATCGACAGACAAACAACTCGGAACACTACAATGAAGTTTGGGAAGCGAAACACACATTGCTCGAAACAAAATTGACTGCGCACCGTGCAATATACTACTGTACCTATACAAAGAGGGGGGCGATGGGGGGCGGATAGGGACATTGTGAGATGGGGGGGATGATTGGAATGGATGAAAATGAACGAGAGTAAGGGGTCATGAGATCACTTTTCAACAAGTCGGTCCTTTACAAACGACAAAAGTTGTCCACCGCAGGAAAAGGACACGAAAGAAAGCGAACACCCAGCCAAAAGGTAACAAAGGAGTCCAAATATGCGTAAAAACGTTCTGCAATGGGTGATAACAACGATAACAACAACAAACGAATGACAAACGCCTTTCATCGGCGTAGAGCGAACAACATCTTGGCCAGAGCATTGATCTGTCCTTTCTGGACCTTCTTAACACCGTCGGCTTCCTCCTTTGAACCAGAGGAATTGCCGAGGTCAGTGGTGCTAGTGGAAGCATCTCGGCGCAAGTTCTCGGGTGACTTGGGTCCAGAAGGTCGCTCGGTAATGGTATCTAGCTTGAGATCCTTTGGCTGCTTTCTTGTCCGAGGCTTACGGACTGGAGGAGCACCAAAGATATCGCCGACAGGGTTAGGATGTTGACCGCGAGGCAACTGATCGAGCTCCCAAGGAACACCATCCATGACTATTAAAATGAAAGGGAAAATCGCGTGGTGAACAACTGCGCTTGCATGACATAAATTAACAACTTACTCTTGATGTTCCGGGGAATGTTACCCGATGCGTAACCTTGATGAGATGAATACGTCGACGTGGGTTTAATGCTTGTCCTCCAGCTTGCGGATGACACGCTCGTCGCAGTCGTGGAAATGCTGCGGGCACTGTTATTGCTGTACCTCGTGAATGCTGACGTTGATGTGCCAGCGCTAGACGAGGTACTCATCGAGCTGCGCCAATTGGAGGAAACGACAGAACTAGCACTAGAAGCAACGGGACGACCGCTGCGTGTGCTATGAGGTGAAATGGCACGCTCTGATCTGTTCCAGTGGTCGCCAGAAGTTGGAGGGCTGGTTGAAAGCGGGTACCCGGGCGATCGACTCGCGGATTTGAGAGACGTTGGCGGCGACCTAGAGTTATTAATGCGGCGGCCTCGACTCCAGGTAGAGGCAGTGTCATCAGAATTAGAAAGGTTGTTGTTATTATTGTTATGGAATGGAGGGGCATTCAGACCCATGATAAGATTAGAAACGTTATTGGCAGTCGTGGACATGGCATGAGCGGGTGATAGGTTCATAGAAGGCTGGCGAAGCTCTTCAGCGGCAGAAACTGTTCCAGAAGGCAAGGAAGGTGTGGAGTTGATAGAGGCAGATGAAGAAGCAACCGTGCTAGGGGGTGCAGAGGTATTGCTCTTGCCTAATCTGATCTTCCAAATGGACGGTTTCTTGGTCACAGGAGTTGGTGCGGGGATGGTCGTAGAAGTACTGGCCGTAGACGTTACCGCTGGAGAAGCAGAAGTGGAAGCGTCTGAGCGAGATGACTTGGGGATGCTCTTGTTGAGGAGAGGGCTGGGCATGGCATACATCGACACAGGCTCGAAAGCCTTTCTTGGCTTGGAATTCGATCGCGACGATGTCTTGGATGCCATGCTGATCTCCCTAGCGAGAGACTGTGAAGCATCTGCAAGTGTGGCCAATGTTGCGTCCTGAGAAGCAACAGCGGCGGCGGCAGCTGCCGCGGTACCTTTGCCCTTACGCGCACCGCGTTTCCTCCGCTTGTTGGTAGATGTTGAACGTGAATTCGTTCCCTCGTTCTCGGCGTCTGCCTCTGCAGGGTCGTCGTCTTCATCTTCAGGGTCCAGAACGGTGAACAATTCCTCCCTCTCATATGCAGGACCCAATGAGGGTGCACGGGAGAGAGATCGTTGCGGTATGGCAGGGGTGCGCATACCACAAACCGAGGGTGGTCTTGAAGTGGGGCGATGGGAAATGGGCATTGTCAGCGATAGACGGTGACCCTGAGTTGAGCTGTTGGATACAGTTCGGTGCACTCCATGACCACCTCCCAGAAGTGTGGGAAGGTTCTTGGCCCAGATCCCAAAGTCGGCAGCGGTAACACGAGGCGAGTCATCCTGAGGGTCCTGAAGGATACAGAAAACCTTATGAGCAAGGAAATCTGCGACGGGCTTTGTCATGCCTGTGAAGCGAGACAGGAAAAAGTTGACTGGGTCCCTTCGATAGACATCAAAGGAATGACAAGCGTCCATTGCCGTATCCATCCAAGGGTTAATATGGTACAGCCTAAAACGAAAAAAGAACTGAATGAGCATTCGGGGGTCACCGGAGTCGAAAAGTGGTTAGAGTTCTTTACATGTTGATCAAAACGATTCCCAAAGACCAAACATCAGCTGCACGAGGACGATATGTGGGAGCGACATTGTTCCTGCATTCTATTTCGAGAAGTAAACAATCAACAAACCGTAATGAGGTTGACCCAGGGATACGGGACTCACCATAGCTCATGTAAGGGGCGCTGCCGCAGTCCATATCGGAGGACTCGATATCGGTTGTCGACAAACCAAAGTCTGTGAGCTTGACAATGACCTTTCGTTCTGATCGACCGTCGGGAAGATTGACAAAGCCGTCGGTGACAATGAAATTCTCAGGTTTGATGTCGCGATGGAAGACCTGTTGTTCGTGACAGGCAGCAACGGCATCGCACATTTGACCAAACATCGAGGCAATAAGACGTAGACGGGTCCGGGAAAGCAGCTGGGAGGGATGGAGATTTGACAGCAAACTGGGTGTAGGTGGAGTATGGGACGAGGAGACTGACAAGTCGGTGTTGTTGTTGGCGTAATCAAGGTCATAATGGTCGCGAGACTGTTCTAAAAAGTAAAATAAATCCTCTCCTGGAACGTATTCCAACAAGAGTAGCAAAAAGGCCGAAGTTTCCAGGGTCCTGTAGAGAGTTACGATGTTGGGGTGGGAGCGCAGAGACTGATGAATGGTCGCCTAATAGAGGAACACGGGTGAGTAATTATGAATGATGGGGATGAAAATGAGTATGGACCTCTGTCATCTGCAAAGCAAGAGCTTCCTCGTCGAGGTTTGCTTTGGATAAGCACTTGATAGCGTACTTGCGCCCGTAAACTACTGAACCTGAAGTAGCAGCCATCTTGTTGTCAAATTCCATAACACCAATAGTTGACATGTGTCCATCGTCGGATGTTGGAGGGCGGTGCAAGACCTCTTGTACGAGATAGACTACAGCATATGAGCCAGTACCGAGCTGCTTGACGACCTCAAACTCTTGGGCGGGTTCTTGATGGTGAGCGGCGTCAGGAGTGACATTGGATGAAACTAGACGAAGATATTCTCCTTGAAGAGGGAAACCTTCACCTACAACGTCTCCTGGAGCCAACACGTCTTCAACGGGCATGGAAGAGGTGATTGAGTAACGAGCCGAGGACTTTGTGGCTGTACGGAGCCTGGTTGGGACTGGAACTGGACTAGCTGAGTGAAGTTGGCGAGATGAAATGTAAGGGCTACGTGGTAATTTGGCCGATGCAGTGGAAGGTGAAGCAGAAGAAGGATTTGAAGAAAGAAGAGGAAGATTAGTTGAAATAGCAAGGGGAATTGGGGCATGGGTTGTGGTGGTTGTAGTGTTGGTGGCAGTCGTAGGAGGAAAAGTTGGCCGGGAGAAGCTTTCCTTGTGAGGTCGCTTACGATTCAACAGAGATTGGTGAAGTACAGGTGAAGACAGATCATTATGACGAAAATCTTGTAAAGTAACTGGATACTTTGGAGACGGCTGAGAGAGCTGTTGGTTGACTTGAACAGACTGCAACATTGATTTCTTTTTCTTTTTTTTTTTATTTCAAAAAGAAAAAAAATAGTCAAGTTGAACTAGTCCTGGACTGCTCTGTTTACGCCCTTAATACAAGACGGTTCAGACGAGACCGGCTTTAAAGTCTGAGCTGAAATGGGCCGAGAAACATGCAGATACTCTTTGTCGATGACCTCCTGTTTGTTTCTGGTTGAAGATTGCGACGCCCGGTCGTTTAAAAGTCTGACACGACGGCGGAGAGGAAGGGAGAGGGAAAGAGGATGGTGGAAAGGGGAAAAAAAACAAAAAAGGGGAGGAAAGGGAGAGAGAGAGAGAACAACCACAACAACTAACCACAACAATTCTATCCCATGTGCTACATTTCCTTTCTAGGTTAACTTTTACACACAATTCTATTTCTTCCACATGATTCAATAACAATACACCATATGGTACTTTATTATTATGTAATTTTATGAATCCATTCTTTAATAAATATTTTATACTCTAATGACCCTTTTCCAATTATTTCTTCAATTTCTTTGAGCGCTTTTTCAATTCCAACAACTCCTTCTGTTCCGATAAACCTTGACGCCCGGAAAACAACAGCTTTAGGCTCATTCCCCAAAACTTTATGAACCTCATCATAAAGATGACACAGCAGTCTCTTCCGTAAATCTGCCGTGGTGGGGAATTCAGAAATTACATCTTTGATTGATTCAAACAATTCAACGCGCGGTATCGCTGTTGTCAATTTTTTAATAAGTCTGTTCATCTCCACCAGGCTAATATCGTTCATACCTTGTCCCGCGCTGCTAATCACTTGTGCCACAATCTCTCCTTCCATAACCTTCCGTCGTGCATCGGCTCCAACATTACCCTCTTCTTCCGTCTCTTCTCTTCCCTCGGTCTCCTCTTCACCACTCGTTTTGATCCCTAGCACTTCCCACCGTCGTCGGAGGCTTTCGATATATCCAAGTTCCATCTTTACATATTCCTTCCAAAGATCAATACTCTCAGGGTTTAATCGTATTCCTCTCTGCATCAGCGTTCTTGCAGCTGACGGTGAATGATGATCTAGCTCATGGGAAGCTGCTAGAATAAATAGACTCGGGTTGTTGGGATGCATTTGAAGTGCCCTATAAACACAACATGTTCAAAAATTTTCAGACAACCAGACGTCGTATAATAATAGTATTTGCAAACTTCTCTCTCTCGGGTTCCGCAGTTCAAACCTACTCCGTGTACCAAATGTACACCGGCCGAGAGTGTCAAGAAGAAATGCAAAAACAAAAAAAGTGCCTTGAAGCACAACGTGTGTTCTTTGATTGATTGCACTCACCTCGCCGTGATCCTTCCGACAAGCGAGCGTGCTCCCTCGCGCTTTGCTACTTGGATATATTGGACCCATAATCCTACATCAGATTTGAACTTCCTGACCGCGCGCTCGAATATCTCAAATTGTCTCTTCACGAGTGCATAATCGGATATCGACGCTGGCGCAGGCTTCAATTCTAACCGAGTAAAGGCGTTAGCACCCATTGTCCATACGGTCCCCAAGTAAAAAAAAACACCCACTCAGTCTCTCAACACGTTTCCGTCTCAGTTGCTCCAGACTCATCTCGTATGCTGCATACCGCAAGAAATCAGCTTTACGTGCTACACGGCGGACCAGAGCAGTCTCGTAGATTGTCCGCTGCTTCATAATCTGTTTAGCCTCTTTCTGCATATCGTCATGAAATGCAGAGATGCGGACCAAGACACCACTTATCGTTAGGCCAGACACTCAAACCAATGAAAGGTGTCATGGACGTACATCGGTGAATAGATTCTTTTCGACGAGATCTTTGAGCTCATTGAGCATCTGCTCCTGCTGGAATTGGACCCTCTCCATGGCCGCAAGTCAAATTTTTGGTAGTCAAGTGGTTGAAAGTGGCGACAGATAAAGAGAAAGCACAAAAGTCAAACGGTCAACGGCTAGTGATAAAGAGAAACGACAACTTTTTTTTTTTGAGAATGATGCATGTACGGTCCGGAGCGTGGTAACAGCGTGTGACAGGATGTGACGAGTGAGTGACGAAGAGGAGAGAGTGTTGACAGTAAACTTGACTCTTTGCTCTCCAACTCGTCAAAACCTTCTCTGGCTTTACATTCATACACCTCAGAACATTCATTTTGACTCTAGCTGGACCATAAATTGCTCGTAGACCTGCCGGACTTCTACCTGTCTATCAGTTTTGTTCGATTTGTTTGATTGTGTCGGTGTCTCTGTTAGTCAAGGTCCACACATTCTCTGCGACCTCGTTTCTATTGTCACACACACAACACCTCGTTGACAGCTAAAACTCGAGAATGCCGACCAAAGGTTCACGAGGAAATACCGGTCACTTACGACCCCACTCTCGGTCGTCTTCTTCAACTCGCCTTGGTGGTGGTCCCAATGCGAATCTTCAATTCACCCAAAAAGATGTCTTGAATGCTGCTACGGCTGCCCTAACTTCCAAACACGCGGATAAGGGCAAGAATCGTGGTCCAGAGGTATTACTTTTGTTATCTAATCAGTCAATCTATCTTCCTGACTATAACTTTGTATTTATCCTCTATAGGCTCATAAAGTACCGCCTCAATTCGCTCGAGTAAATAGCTCACAGCGTATACACTCCAAAGAACAGCTCGCATTAGCAAAGAAGCAGTTCCAACAATCCCAGCTCCAAGCTCAATACCAAAACCAGCAGCAGCGACAAAACAAAGGCAAACCCGGCTTCGGCTTTGCCAGCCAGAGTTCCAAGGACGAAGATGACGATGAAGAATGGGTATCAAGCGAAAGTGGCATGAATACTCCCAACAATCGCAATTCCGACTCAGAGGAAACTGCATCAGACAGCGAGGTGCCCCACCCAGATGTCCTCAAACAGATGGACGCCAAGCAGATTAAAAAGCTCCAACAGCAACAGCAGTATCAACAGCAGTTGAGAATGGAACAGGCAAGAATGGCGCAGCGTAGGGAACAGGAACTGCAGCAGCAAGTCAATATCCAGCAAATGCAGAATCAGCCTCGTAGACCACACCCTGTTCAAACCGATTTTCAACCCCAAGTCCAACCTCCACTTGAGCGTACTGATACCGCTCGTCAGACTGATTTCGAGCAAACATTTGTCGAGCGAGGAAATCGGGTGCCGACTCCTGTACAAATGCAGAGAGCTAACCCCCCTCCTGTCGCACCTCAGCATCCCAATCAGCAACAGCTGACCCAAGCTCAAATTCTTCAGCTTCAGCAGCAGCAGTACAATGAGCAACTGCGATATCAGCAGGAAATGGCAAAACTGAATTACCTGCGCCAACAACAAAGCACACAAGAAGCCCAACTGCGTGCAGAGCGCGAATTGCAAGTGAACGTTCAACAACACCAGCCTGTCACTCAGCACAACGGATCACCCCCCTCGCCTCCATCTCCCGAGACTGCCACGACGACGTCTTCTCGCCAAAGCCCCCGCCCCAAACGCACATCGCGCCCTCCTTCCACGCATTCAATAATATCAAACCGTGACAGTATTCTGAGACCTCACCCGCTCATCAGAGGTCAATCTTATGGGAACATTAACCCAGTCCAGCCCCCTAAACAGGCCCCACTTGCTCCTTTAACTGTCATCCCTAACGCTGCAACTCCTCTTTCTTCTTCTCCAGGAGCAAGTGGCTCCAATCTTGCACAACTCTCCTCTTCGCCTGGCAGTATGCGAGCCTCGCCGAGTTCACCGGCGTCTATCGACATTCCTCCCCCTCATTTCATCACGAATAACGCTCGTAGGACATCATTTTCATCCCTTCGCTCGGTAAATACTATACCGGTGCATCCCACAATAATCCGTGAAGCAGGCACCAATGGTTCACCAGCGTATTCTGCAATCTCGAATCTCACCAACGGCGGGAAGCCATACGATCGCGCACGCACAATCTCCACCTTATCTAACCTATCCAGCAGTTCAGTTTCAGCTGCATTTTCTTCCCTTGTACATCTCCCACATTCTTCAGCATCAAGCACCCTGATTGGGGGTGCCACAAGACCACCGTCACCTCAGACGGTTGCATACTTCCCGCCCACAAATCCCCACGCAAACATTGAAGGCATCCACCCTCTCCTTCCAGGACCTTACTTGACCAATCATTTGACGGTTTTGGCGAAGAGGGCGCCTATCAGGGAGAGCTTCGAGAGGGTGATGAAGGCCAAAAATACCAAAGCCAATAATGGGACTTGCGGTTTGTAACCATCATGACGGTGGCGGAGGTTGTTGGTATAGGGGTGGGTGGGGGTGTTTTCATCAATTGATTGCGACTGCAAAACTCGAAACCATTCGACGGCATCTAATTCAGCTGACCTCGCATTGCGACAGGTTAATGAATCTGATTCGGAGTTGAACTTGCGGTGCTTGTTAAGCTTTCATGTTGGTGGGATACCACTAGGGTGGAGGCGATAAGAGGGTTTTTCAGTTGATGATTCATGATGAGCGAAGTGCTGAGAAGTGGAGACCTGGCTGGGCTCAAGAGATCATTGCGAATGACATACTTCCGTCCCTGGTTCCTGTTGAACACCCATCACCCGAAACGGCATGGGTTGGAAATCGCACGATGAAACGATGTCTGCTAAGACCTGCTAAGTGGCCAGGGTGAATATCTTCATTATTTGCACGCACATGGGAATCCGGGATGACCTCCTATTTGTCGTTTACTTGGTCGTCCGACCATGGAATGGACTATCAGGACTTGGATATGACTCACTCCCTCTCTCCGACTGGCGCACCCCGACCATCGACAACATGGACCTGGAATCTGGATGCACCCGGTCAGCTTTACATCTGCCATCTGGATCTGCGCTCCCGCCAGCTTTATCTTTCGACGCACCGAGCGCAGCAGGACAGTGCATATGGTGAAAGGACTCTAAAGAGTGTGCCGGGGAGATAGGGGCTTTTCGGACGACTGGACAACTTGATTTCGGGGGTGCAGCCCGACACAGATGGTCGATGCGCGCGCCTCTCCATCACGTTAACTTTTCTTCCAAGTGCTCCGGAATCCAAGACATGGTCAATACGGGACCGACGGCTCAGGAGGCTCAGGCGACACGGGAGTCGGAGCAGCCGCGCTTTACGCGCGCACACTGCACATGGTTCTTTGTTTATTCTCTACGCTTTTGGGCGCAAATCACGGACTAATATACAATTGCGCGGCAGAACAGACGTTATCGTTTCTTTGCTTTTTGCCCGTAATTCTTCCGATTTAGGCCTTGCTTCAGTTCAGCTGTTTTGGATTTGGAGCACGAGACCTGCTTCTACACTCTGTTCGTATGAGCCAGTTTCAATCAATGGTAATCTCATCGCCGTTATCTTTGACATTCCGTAGTTTCGCCTCGGGACATTCATTGTTCAGTTAGATGACCTTTAGCGTGATCATTGCTCCTCCACACTATATTATCTACCCACATGCCTGTAGGCTACAGTTTTTCTTTTTTGCGCTTCTTAGCTCCTCCTTACAACGACCGTCTCCACAGCCGCTATTCCAAATCCGCACAACCTTAATGTTTCCGACTTTAGCCTCTTCTGAACATATTCTTATTTTAACTGTTGACTCCTTTCTTTTCGCGGGCTATTTTTTTTTTATTTTGCTTTGTCGCTTTCGTAGTTACTTAGCCACAAATAATTCTCTGGTTCCGTTGTATTACTATTACTACATACTGCACCTTATTATATTCTCACTCAGCACAAGGCTGCACAACTATATATACACACTGCTTCGTTTGAATACACGGTCAATGCTGTGAAGCGGGCACAGATACCCATGATTACTCCAAGGACCAAAAAAAATGCAGTCCAGAAGCAACTGGCATGCATTTCACTGGGAATATTGTAGGTCAATTATAAGCACCATGACTGGGAGGGTTGGGGTTTTATGGTAAACGTGGCACCAATAAATGGGCATTACCTGAGCGGTACTGGATTATCCAAACAACCAACATAATTACTCGCTCTCCCACTCACGACGTTTTACTTAGCAAATTTCCTTGTCTGTCGCAGCTCATGTGGAATCGTCTTTATATTCCAACTGCTGTTAAACCGAAGAAGGGATATCTCGGTTGTGCATTTTCAATGAAGTCTGTTACATAACCCAGCCTCATATATATTCAATAAAAAGCTTTTAAGCTTACATGATAAATAGAATCAATACGCACTTGAGTATGTTCCCCAATAATCGCGTTTCTGACATTGCAATAGGGGCTAAATGGCCCAAAAAGGAAGAGGTGTTGTGACCCAGGGCGCAGTCACCACGTCCAGTGTCCACGGTCCACATCATCATCGCCAGCAGTTTCTGTCTTCCCAGTGTCTGCTCTTCCGTCGTTGTTCATTTGAACAAGCTAGCCTCTGTTCATATACCAATTTCTTGAATTTATTTCTCCTATTTACCAACTTTAATTCTCTCTTCGTTCTTCAGCGGTTGAACATTTCCTCAATATGTGGCTCTCAGACGCTCAAAGTGCGTGTTGTCTTTTTTTTTACATTGCGACATTGTATTTGCAATTTCTCCTCCGGCGCTTAATTTACTGACTATTTTCGTTTTTCATATGTGCCTTGCGTCTGCCATTAATTCCCCTTCACCATGCGCCATAAATTACAACACAATGCAACTTTGAACCAACCTCGCCCGCTTTAGAAATTGGCGTGGCTCTCACAACGTTCGGAGCGCTCTTCATGCTCCTCGGGGTGATGCTTTTCTTTGACGGTGCTCTTCTCGCACTTGGAAACGTTCGTAGATGAAATATTCTTCAGTCCATCCAAAATAACTCACCCGGTCGACGCGTTCCGTGCCCACAGATCCTCTTCATATCCGGTCTCACTCTAATTATTGGCCCTCAAAAAACCTTTTACTTCTTTGCACGCAAGCAGAAGCTACGTGGTACCATCTGCTTCCTTGGAGGGATATTGCTTGTCTTTTTGAAATGGCCCTTCATCGGAATGATCGTTGAAACCTTTGGGTTCCTCAACTTGTTCGGGTATGTTCTCTTTTTCGTGTCATGTTGTTACCACTTCTGCCACGCGTATGTCTTGGCCCTGCGCATCGAGGCGTCGCATTATTTCTTTCGTGCCTTCGTGTTTTTTGTCCGCGTCCGATCCGTGATGTTTCCGGGATTCAGACGTGTGCTTCCACGTTGTTGAAACGTCATTGCATCCACCCATTGATTTCATACCCCAAAGATACTGTCTAAGTTGTACCTATTTGCTAACCATATGTTTCCCCAACCAGTGACTTCTTCCCGGTTGTGATCACATTCCTCAGGCAACTTCCATTCATTGGCACATTGTTGTCCTTGCCTTATATTCGAACGGTGGGTACCCCAACAGTTTTATTGTGCGAATCTCGGATAGTATTGCTCACCCTCACTTCTTTCTCGGTATTTTTCTTTTCGTTAGGTTGTCGACCGCATCGCCGGGTCAAGAACGTCAGCTGTGTAGCACTTATGACACTATGTTTATAGTATACGGCGCGAATGAAACTACACGAACCTTAGACGATCTTCCCAAGACAAATAGTAAATGCATTTTCTACTGGCATCAAGACATTGCATCTGAACTGCTATTGTGAATGTCATCTCGAAGAACCCCCTGCTTTCTCAATGCTCCCTTCTGATGTCGAGTTTTCATGCTCCTGATTCAAACTGTCCTTCTCGTCAACGTTGCGGAA
Source organism: Panaeolus cyanescens (assembly GCA_002938355.1). Lineage (NCBI taxonomy): Eukaryota > Fungi > Basidiomycota > Agaricomycetes > Agaricales > Panaeolus > Panaeolus cyanescens. The sequence goes on along the minus strand of NHTK01001383.1, from coordinate 170,568 downwards.
GCGGAATCCATCCTTTCGGGTCTGGTCGATGACCATTCCACTACATGAATTGCATCAGTTGAATGGTTATGTGTGAACAAGCAAAACCCTACATTGCATAAATAGCCATCGCTGCATATCCCGAGAACGGTACAAGATATGATCTGCGGGTGCTAATACGGTCGGCAACTGATGCTTGTGCGGGTGGATACCATGCACCACCCCCGACCCCCTATATAAGTCCAGAAATTGGGTATTAGAGGAGCATAGACATAAGATAGTTGGACTAACCATGACAATTAACCCTGATCCTTGTTTAGTGTGTACTCCAAGGTTCTTCGTTCCTAGAGTGAAAATGCACTGTAATGGGAGTCAAGGCTTTGTGCCCTGTGCAAGACTATGGGTCACTTACAGGATAGCAGATGGACTCGAAAAAGAATAGGGCAAATAGGCACCCTATCCCTGCATTTCCAGGGGCGAATGCGATAGCAATTGAAAATGCAGAGCACGCAATGGCATAAACGGACAACAAGAATGCGGGGTCGACAAAGTTCAGGACCAAGACGCTCACAAACCTGCGCCGGAATCTGAATGAGCTCTGCTAGTTTTAATTTTGCTATCCAGCATTCACGCACCGTCCGAAAGTAAAGGTCATTTGGCAGAACGAGAACAGTTGACTGGCCCGCGAGGAGTTAATTCCAACACCCTGTTCAGTCATGAAGTTGACAGCTAGTGACGCAACTCCGACTTGCGCCCCGCTATACGAAAGAAAACTTGTCAAAAATATGTCTTTCGGGCGATAGTCCCAACTCACCAGTAAGCTGTCTGAGCAACGAACCCGAATATACATCGGTATTGGCGCCAAAAGGATTCTGTATCAGTGTCCAAGACCACAGTCTCCTCTTCGATTTCGGGTAAATGACAAAAGCTAAAAGGAAAAGGTCCACATTTGTCGGATTAGATCACATATTTTTATTTTTTATGGAGGAGGAGAATCACTAAAATAGCACGTTTAACACAAGTCCAAGACCTGCAACTGCCAGGTATACCCTATTGACATAATAATCAAGATCAGCTTGTGTTTGAGGGAGTAGAACGAGATGCTACCATTGTACAGTGGCAAGCTTAGTTGCATTTTCTCCCAAGAAGAACCACCTGGAGGCAATGAGAGGTCCAGTGAACGACGCCACTCCTTGGAACCCTTGACTGAAATTCAATCTTGCAGCGGCATATTTCTGGCTTCCCAGCACAGCAATATATGAGTTTGCTGCCACCTCCAAACTAGCAAGACCACATCCTATGAGCTAGTTAAAAAAATACCCGGATTTTTGGAGATGATCCCCCAACGCCTACCAATGACAAAAGTGCAACCTACGAATCCACCATACTTGCCAAATTTAGCAGAGGGCCAGAAAAACACCGCACCTGGAAGGAGGTTCCATGGGTGCTAGTATTGCCCGACGTTGTGTGAGACTTACCCAGACTATACAGAGTTAACCCAAGATGAATTCCTGCCTATCCCGAGTATAAGATAAATGGGTACATCCAAATACTCAGTTATGATGCACCTTGTAGCCCTTTTTTCTCATCTGGCGAATCATCAATGAATGCAGATCGATGAATGGCAAGAAAACGTACAAATGCACCAGCTACCGGTGCAAAAACAAGATATGCGCCAAAGTATGCGAGTTGCAGGAGTGTGCTTTGTGTTTTGTTTATACCAAAGATGTGTTGGAAATGGGCGTTGAGCACATCCAGGAGCTATCGTTGATATTAGATTTATAACGGGGAACGGTAAAGCTCGACACATACTCCATAGGCGAATCCCCCTAGAATAAAACTATCAGTGTGGTTAACAATCGTAACGGATGAAATGACGCACATGTAAAGAACAAAGACGTTACGAGTGCGAAGGCGAAGGCCCATTGAGTCCTAGTTAATTCAGCACCTAAATACGAGTGTTAAAGAGTAGCATCTTAGTACATCTTTTCTGAGAGAAGCTTCGGCGGAGGGTGTCATACTCGTGAGTGGAACACCTTTAGCCCTTGCAGGTGCCATGATTGAGGAAGCAGGAAAGCAAGATGACCAGTCTCAGTATTATTTCTGGCTTTTCGACGAGCCAGCAGTATAGCATCCCATGTGGGAAAGAAGTACTCCAATGGATTATGAGAGCCCGATATTCTTGACCAAGCAGGTAGACTTTGTCAGAAGGTCTCCAAGTACAAGCCCATACAGCGAACCAGCCGAGCAGTTATTTAATCTTTGCGTGGACAACCCCACAAGTGGTGACAGGTATTACAAGCAAATGAATGGATCTGTTTTTATGACCCAATGAACGACAAGAAGAACATCATTTGTGCACTCATTATGGTGGTCAGAAGCAAGGAATTGGAATTAGCACTCACGCGCTTTCCCAAAGCGCGATCGCGTGACGGCCGCTCCCGGCCCGCGTTTATCTATCTGACTGACAACTTGATCACAAACCGCCAACGACCAGACCAGGATCTACATTAAAAACGAGGTAAGCATCTCGTTATCCCAACTGTGTTAATGATACTGAACGCATTACCTGTAATGTAGTCCCCATCACGCACCATGGTTCATGCGTTATTCCACCAAGCACTTGTGGTTCGGACACCGCGTTTCACGGTTATCTCCCACCTTTTTTTTAACATCTCTGACTTAGCGGGGATACGACGCATTCAAGTTGCAATTTCCGAACGAAGGTCGTCGTATGTGGCATTTGCGGGTGCTGAATGACTTCTGGAAGACGTATACACCAGGGCCCAGCATCCCGTCCAACGATGTCGCTATGGACGACGGGGAACCACCAGTAAGTCTCAAATTTTGCAAACATCCAACCCAACCCAACCGAAAACAGTTTATATCTGACATAGACCCGATGGACCAAGTTTTAGAAGATGAGGAACTTGGTTTGGTCATTCGTACAGATTTCACGAATGACGAGGCTTGGAATCAGTTCCGTCGACGGCTTGAAGAATCGCAAAAAGATTTGCTGCAAGATCTCCGGGGCGAACAGCAAGAGGAGCCCGAAAAGAACACGCCTGGCAATAGCCAAAGTTCACAACCATTACTTGCGGAGGGTGACCAGGAATCTGACTCATCTGACGAATTTCCTGATTTCATAAAAGTAATCGACCCACAAAGCGAGGAAGACAGGGCCAAGGTCAAAGATATCTCGAACATCCGTGCATTGCGATTATTCAACGACGTCGACATTCGAATATGCCCACCTGCACCCAAAGAGACCACGAAAGTTCCACCGAACCCTTTGATTGGTTTGCATGGCCTCCAAGAATTTTATTCTGGCAAGAACTTGTGGATATACGACTCGAAATCGAATGCGGACGAATGCGTGCGGGTTGTTAGCCAGACTGGAGATGTTTACGGTACAGCAAGGTATGGGGTTGCATGTTGATCTTGGAAAATTTACTGAAAACTTTCATGGCGTCCAGTGGGGATAGCTGGCGGGCAAGAGGCTCACATATATGCGAGCTTCAATTTGGCATGGTCTACCAAGGCTTGCGCATCGACTTTAATGGTCTTGACAGATGGGACTACGAAGAGAGGGTTAGGAATATTTCTGAATGCATGACAATCTGACGTGTGTTCACAACAAGAATTCAGCAATTTTTTTGTGATATTGCAAGTAGTGTAAGACGTGACTCTCATGCTCATCAATACAGGTAATTTTTTTATGATGTAACGGTCCAGACACGGAGCTGGTTGTCAGTGAAACCAGCGAAGAGAGTTTGGCCATCTGCTGACCAGGCAATGGAGACGCACTCGGGTTGCCTGGCATCCTCGCTGACGTCGGTATAAGCAGGCTTGAGCTCATCGACAATGGACCTAGTCAAGAAATATAAGAATAATTATGTTTGTGAGGACACTAAATTTACGCACTTGCTCTCGAGATCGAAGATCTTGACACAGCTGGCAGTGGCAGCGCACAACCAGTAGCGGTTGGGGGAGAAGACGAGGGCGTTGACAACATCACCAGCCTCAAGGGAGTAGAGGTGCTTGCCCTCGTTCAAGTCCCAGAGCATGGTGATACCGTCCTTGCCACCAGAGGCAGCAAGGGAGCCATCAGGTGACACAGAGACGGTGTTGATGTAACCGGTGTGTCCGTAGTGGTTGGTCTTCAACTTGAACTTGGAGAGCTCCCAGACCTAGAAGAAATAATGATGTTAGACAACTTTTTTGATAATGGTCGCATTCAAGTAAACGTCAGAGATCTTGGTGGAAATATTGTCTCATAGGGCTATGAACCCTCTGAAGTAGCAAATATTTATAATAACATCATTCGAAAAAATGCAACCTGCAAAGCAGAGATTGGAATCGATGACTTACTTTGACGACCTTATCCCAACCGCAAGAAACGATAACGGGGTTTGAGACGTTGGGGCTGAATCGGACGCAGGAGACCCTAAAAGCCGAGTTAAATCACCATTTTACGTTACAATGATTTTAAACTCACCACTCAGTGTGACCCTCATCCTTAATGTCGTATTTGCACTCTCCGAGAGTATTCCAGAGCTTAATGGTCTTGTCACGGGATCCAGAGACGATTTGACGGTTATCAGCGCTGAAGCTGACGGACAAAACATCCGAGGTGTGGCCAACGAAACGACGGGTAGTCAAACCAGTGTTCAAGTCCCAGAGACGGAGAGTGTGATCCCATGAGGAAGAGAGGGCGAATTGACCGTCAGATGAGATGACGACATCGGAAACGAAGTGGTTATGGCCATGGAGAATGCGTTTAGGGTAGCCATAGGATGCCTCGTCGCGGGTGAGTTGCCAGACAATGATAGTCTTGTCTGGATAATTGTCGAGCGATTAGATCAATTTCAAGGTAAATAATTGAAAAATCTTATACCGCGAGACGCCGTCAAGATCATATCAGGATTTTCAGAGGAGGTGGCAATGGCGGTAACCCATCCTTTGTGACCCTCGAGGGAGCCGAGGAAACGCAGAGATTCAGTCATTTTTGGCGATGGGTTGAGTCGGTCGTCGTTTCTGTCCGCAAAACAACTCTGCCAATTCTGCTCACGCTCTGTCACTGTCACCATCAAGCCACACGTAACAACAAACTATACAGCTACCGGCAAACACCGAAATATCAGGGTTATTTTTTATTAAATCAATGATAGCAAGTAGGTTTAAAGATTACTGCGAAGATTAACATGTCAGCATGTTGTTATCTTGGGCGATAAATGAATGATTATGTCTTATCCTATGATTCGAACTGAACTGTCTGAATCAACTACGTCAAACCATGCCAATCCCCGTAATCAGTACGATTTTCCGTATCCATTTATCTGTCTAAACATTTTATTGTTGTGTAGTTGATACAGATCCTGGGGTTGATGATACAATCGCCATGTTAGTGGTATTTGACATCATTTTGCAAACAGATTGTTATTGTTGACAACCGACGTTAGCCTTCTGGCTTTAGCTTCATCAGAATTACAGGTTCTGGCTTATAATGTTTCCTACGGTTTGTGCATGTTCTTATAATTGTTTTTGGCCTGCTGAACTTGTAAATCATTCGCAGGCAATACCGACCTTGAAGCGGCATAGTAAGTCCTACATACAGGACACAATCAAGGGTTACGACCGAATGACCATCTAAATTCACAGTAGAAACATTTTCAAGGTTTATGAGGCAATCGCGAAACAGGTCGAAGGCAATTTTGCGGGTGCCGCTGCCTTCGAAAGGGCTTTGAACGGCCCAAAACCAATCCTGGCTAAAGGTCCTGAACGCCCTTTACACGGGGAAATCCACCATGCGCAATACTTTCACGGTAAAGATGGCCTTGGGGATATTTCTGACCGACACCCAGAGCTTAACCTGTCTTTCGAAAGCGAAACCTTGAATCGCCATCCTCATCTTGAGATAACAGACCGTTCTGCTGTTGACGTTTCACTTGACATTCTCCGGAACGAAGCTCCTCGAAGTGTCACATACATCGCCTTGGGACCTTTAACAAATCTTGCTCTCATGATGCAGAGAGAACCAGCTACCGTCAGAGAGCGCATCGGGCAAGTCGTTTGCATGGGTGGTGCTCTTGACGTTCCAGGAAACACAAGTGCAGCCGCCGAATGTAAGCATCGAATGTTTTTCCTGTAAGCGGTGAGCTCATACATGGGTCCAGTCAATTTCTTCGCAGATCCGTTTGCAGTCAAGCAATTGCTTTTCCCCAATAAAGGCGAACAAGGATTGCCATTGGATCGATTCATAATGCTGCCTCTGGATATTACTACCCCACATGAGCTTCCCTTTCCCGTCTACCAAGCTCGGGTGGACAGAGCGTTTCATAACACTCAAACTTCCTCTGTCGCCTTGGGAAAACCTCCAGTCACTCATTTTACGAGTTCGTTCCTAGAAAGAACGAGAGAAATAATGCTGCAGTTCGGCAAGGACGCTATGGAGCTCCATGATATAGTCGCTGTGTGGTGTGCAACAGAAAATCCACCTGCACCAGAGCACGGCGCTAGGACCTTGTCGCCAGGCTGGTTGCTCAATTACCGCATCTTCCAAGTAGAAAGGTTGGTCTTCATCTGAAAATAATATTATAACCATACTAACCAACAACTAGACACGGAGAGCACACTCGCGGAATGCTTGTCGTTGACCGGAGAGAAGACGTATCAGCATATCCATTGGGCGCAAATCGATCAGAGGCTCAAAGGGAGCCTCACGAGGGCCATACGGGACCACCAAAGAAAAGTGCATCGACTTCGACAACACCTGATGCTGGGGGTATTCCGTGCGTTTATGGGACACCAGGGCCCGATATTCTGCTCGAGCACCTGTTGCGCCGAGTATGGGGCGCGAGTGCGGGAAATGAATAGTTGTTGCAGTGTTATTAGAAAATCGAGTTAAGAATGCGGTCATATGTAGCCCCTTCTTGGGTATTCTCCTTCCACCTATCTTTTTCTATCGTAGCCAATTCCTCCTCAATGGACTCCTGATCTATCGTCACGAGGGAGTCGCCATTCCACCTTTTGAGTGCAAAGTAAAGCAATGGGAATGCCAGGCTAAAAGACTGCGTCGGTAACATAACAACCAAGATGTTTTCAACACTGACCTGTTGAAATAAGAAGAAATGAAGATGGCAGGTTTGAATGTTGGTATAAATGCTTCTAGTCCACAGAAACTCAGGATTAAAACAATCATCAGTAGGCCGTAGTACTATAACGGGCGTCAACAGAAATTTAGAGACATAGAAACCAATGCCGTCCGTACCACTAAATAGGGTTGATACGGGCTGCAATATGGGAGCCTAGCGCGACTGATTTTGTGTTTCCGAAGGGCATTATTGAAGCGTATGTAGGTGGCACATATTACCACCCATGAAATCAAACCTGATGTGGTTACAAGTGATACCAGCCACGAGAATGCCTATCATCATTTAAATGAGTCCAGTGCGAGCATTTGGTATATAGGATAGGGTCACCTGAAATGCGCCTTTGTTAAGGCAGGAGTATGCAACAAGCCCCCATGCAGCAGTGACGCCAACGGAGACATAAGGAACCTGGTATCGATTCAATCGTAAAAACATCTGCGGTGCATGTCCGTCCAACGCCATCCCATGTAGTGTGCGGGATGCCAGAAATGTGCACGAGTTTCCTGAACTAAATGCGGATGTAATAACCTGGTAGAGAACTACTTAGTGATATCAGATATTAAATACTATTTGACTTACGACAGCATTGACTATAGATGGTAGCGCCTAAAAGAATATTTTAATTGACAAGAACCGCATTCACAGACAGGCGCTTGCCTTGGATCCAAGCCTGTCAAACGCAATAACAAATGGACTGTGGGCTACCGTATCCGTCCCAAGTCGAAGATGTTCGTCATTAGCTGGCACAAGCAAGGATATCACAAAGACGGAGGCGACATAGAAAACCAAAATTCGCCAGAATGTTTGTTTCAGAGCAGCAGGAATCGCTCTCCTCGGATTCTTTGTTTCAGCCCCAGCAATAGCTACCACCTGTACATTTCCGAAAGCAAAGGCAGCGAAGAGCATCGTAGCCCAAAAGCCGAGAAGCTTTCCAGGTAGACCTTTGATGATATGTTCGTTGAAAAGCGGGAAAGGGTCATTCCAGTACCGAAATCCTATACGGTCCTGGCCCACTACACCAACATCACATAACACTCCTACGATAATAAACCATATGATGAGGGTGATCTTGTAAGGCATACTCGGATGTCAAGTTATTGATTGCGTCAAGAGGACGGGGCACACCTTGCATATTGCAAAATAGAATTCAAATTCTCCATAAATCTGTACGGGAGAAAAGTTTATGATGGCTATAATCACCAGAAAAACCCTGAAAGATGGTGGTACGTCAGGATATCCTGTACAAGAGGCAAATAGGAATATAAATACGTTATAGGTATGGCTTGGTTGATGTTGGGAAACCAATAACCCAATAAAACAGTTGCTGCAGTGATTTCAGTAGGCATAGTAATGGCCATAGCGTACCAAAAATTCCATCTAAATAAGATGAAATGTGAGAGTGATATTAAACGTCAACGAAGGGGACATACCCAATCGCAATACCCATACTTTTGTCGAACCATAACGTTGCATGTCTTACAAACCCGCCTGCTGCAGGTTTGAAAGCAGACATTTCTGCTGAGATGAGCGCTAAGAGGAGATCAATTTGAGGGAAAATCAAAGTTAGCCGATAATGCTTGCCAATAGATGCTGTTATTGTGCCCATCTGTCCGTTTTCTGGGTATAAGAGAACTGGTGTTTAGAGAGAATGATACTCATGACATACAACAGCAAAAGCAAGCACACAACCAAGAGGACCTGACTGAGCGAGGGCCCGTCCGGTGGACAAGAAAAGGCCTGTGCCTATCATTCCTGCAAGTGCTATCATGGAAATGCTGTTATATTAGCTGGGTTAGGTATTGGTGGGATGCTTATTCAAGGAGAAGAAACATGCTGGCGCGTCTGGAGTGCCCGTCTGGTGCCTCCATCTCCTTCAAGCGGGTCTGACTCCATAAGCAAATGGTTATCATGAGTCTCTCTTGATTCTGGACTTGTTGGCAATGGCAAGTACTGTGAGGACATGATCATTGAACAAATAACAAACGTCGATTTCTCACATACACACGTTCGATGCTCTGTGATGTCCCTGGTTTAAAATGAGATTAGTCCAAATGGGGAATCAAATGACATGTAAACAAGATTTTGATTTTGATTTTGATTTTGCGACATCTTGCACCATTCTTGTGACAGATTGCTCCTCCCACAAAACAATCTCTCACTTGCCGTTTTATTCGTTCAGGTTCCAAGTACATAGCTCAACTGTCATAATACCCTATGTTAATTACGCACATCCTCTCATTCTTCTTCTGTCACACTCTCCAGCTTTTACCATGACCAGAGGACGCAAGAAAGACCTTACAATTCCACCCACTCGTAGTCTTGTACAACAACGCGACTACAGAGCCAGAAAGGCTCACTATATCAACTCTCTAGAAGAGCGCTGTAGGAAAGTAGAGGAGGAAAATGCGCGGTTAAAGGAAGAGCTGCAAGAAGCTAGAGCTCTTATCGCAAACCCTGCTCTCCTACTCCCAGAAACTGTAAGTCATCCAGAAGCTTGGAAAAAGGTAGTTCAGACGAATGACATGAACTGTTCAACAGGCAGAAGCATCATCAGAACTTATGCACCACTTGGCTTTAGCCAGCGCCTCACTTTCAAAATTTCAGCAACTTGCATTTTCGTCCAAACCAGGAGAACACTCCCAAATCACACGATTGCCACCTATATCTACAGTTTTGAGCGGATACGCCTCTTCGTCAACATCCCTTCCAACTCCCTCCCACTCAAGTGGTCGTGAAACCGATACACTCTCAACAAGTGACCATGATCCTCCTACTACTCGCCGGCATTTGCACCCCTACTTCACAGCCGGACCAAACTCAACTTCTATCCTACATAGCCCTATCAGTCATAGTTCCGAGTCGGAGTGCTGTGGAGGCATTTTAGACTGTGAAGAATTGTGTGGACCAGAAGATCGTCATCACCATGATCATGGCCAAGCTTCAGCTTCAGCTTCGTCGCGGGTTTCCGGCGTTAGGTCGACTTCTCATCGACGATAATTTTGAACGGATTTACGCGATGGACTTTGGTTAAACTGCATTATTTATATATTTATACAGCTCAGTAATATAGTTGTGTTACATACAAATCATCATAGCAAATGAGATAGCAAGACAGCAATGCGAAAGGACTATGAAATAACTTCAAACGGATGTCTAACGAGCTCATCATAAAGATCGGTTGGTAGGTCGCGGACAAGGGTAACAGCGATACCGATCACTGAATTTGCATCGAGAGGCGGAAAGGTGCGTAATAGACGCATAGGACTAGAATTGGGTCAGTACAACTGGATCAGGTAGGACATTCTGAAGAAGTACCTGGCAGATTTCATCACCTCGTCTCGCATGAGCAAGAGCTGGGCGATTACACAAAGCACATTGAGATGAGCACCAAAGGCCAGGAGGAAATCCCATAACCGCAAGACTTGGTCCAAAGGCGGAGTGCAAGCACAGAGGGTAAGGACAGCTATAAGGGACATTATCAATTGGAGTGTAGGTGCCAATAAAGCTTTGGCTTACAAGCAAACGCGTAAAGTTCAGCTGATAAGTTCTTGGATCGCAGGTAGTTGAACAACTCAGGGTCAACGAATTTGAGGCATCGATCCAGGAGCTTTGACGGAGTCAGAACTTGAAAATAGTCATGTATAGGTATTGATTAAGTACCTTTAACCCCCTATGAACACCCTCTAGTGTTGGCTGAACATATAGGGGACAAGCTTCTTCGATGAATTTTGCAAAGCAAAAGAACGCCTCGAGTTCTGACGGCATGGTGTAGAGAAAAGGTGCTGCAAGTACATTCATACCCTGCACATATGTGAATCCTAATTGTTCCGTCTCCTGTCTTTCTAAACAGCTTCTGTTAGCGATGCTTGGTGTTGGAAGTAAGTAGCTCACCATGGCTCCGCCAGACGAACGCGTCTAACAGACGAATCAACATGTCTTCACGGACACGTTCTTTAAACCCTTTATCTGTGGCCAATGTACTGAGGTGGGATTAACATGAAAATTTCCGAGACGAGCAATCAAGACGCACCGAAAAGTGTCGTTTCTAATTTTCTCTCGAACTTGACAAGGTCCACGGGCGACATACCGCAGATAAGTATCAGCTGGTAGCTCATTTACGCGTAGGAGAATTTTCCATATACGAGGTCGTAGTGTTGGGTCCTATACATCTTATTAACATATGCATGGAGGAGAAACAGAGCGAGTTAAGCACCACTTCAGAAGGTATGCCATCGACAAGAATCAACCTCCTCAATTTCTTGGTTCCATCATCGACCTCTCCAGACCGACGAGATTTCGAAGAACTTCTGGGCTGAGCTAGGAATTTTCTGTAATAAGCGGCAGATTCTTGGGCGGACATTTAGTTGGAGTGGAAATGGGCCACTGGAGGGTGGTTACACGAACAAAGCCTGGTACAACGTGAGCGTCCGTGTAGAAGAGGAGATTGCCTAATTCGGATTAAGGGTGCTTAACCTTGACCGTGACTAGGACTTTCAATACCTAAGTACCTGCTTGAACGACAAGAGTGGCCTCTTTGCTGTCCGATTCAACGCGTATAGCTTCTTCCAACTTACTATGGATGTACCTTATCATTCATCAGGTGCCCTTGGTCGAGCTCACTATGCAATTGTTCGGAAGGTTGAAACCGCGGATTCTGTGCACCTTGCTGACCAGCATATAATCTTGGAAATTGAATCAGTCAAATCACAGCTCGCTCAGTCGAATCTCGATAACGTATGAAAAGTACATGTCATTACTTTGTTGCACAACTGAAGCCCTGGAATCTAGGCCAAGACCAAGGAATGTCTCCTCATCCTGCTTTATTGCTCTTTGGCTTGTTCTCCTGGAGTGCTACCCTCAACGGCATTTACGTTTGCCTTTTTTCCTGCCATAAACTTAGCAGAAAGAGGGAGGACCCTTGATGATAAACGTATAGGTAATTTGAATCAGCTCTCTCTCCGAAATCCTCGATTTATAGTATTGCAGGTTATCGCTTTTGCATTGAGTTGATGCCTCTGGAACACGAAGCAGGACTCATGCTTGTGAACACTCTACGAAAGGCAAGTGAACCCACCTTTCCGGCTTCAGCATAACTGGAACAATACCTAGGACCTGGAGAGCTCCGAAATACCGTACATATGTCTAGCTCTGGACAGTCTCCTCGCTTTACCAACAGAGCACATGATCGCTGCTGTCCAGGACCGCCTAAACCAGCTCATTGATCACGACTCGTACGTAGTGCCAGTGAAACTATAGTATAACTCATTTTATTGGTAACCTTACAGGCCCCTTGTTCGTCGACGGACTCTTCTTGCGTTTCGTTCGCTAGCGACACAAAACCCCATGGTGCTGGAACGTATAAAGAACGTCATCGTTCTTAGTCTCCATGACGAGGACGAGTCCGTTAGTCATGCAACCCTTGCGCTTCTCAATCAATCCGTGAGGAGAAATCCAATAACACGCAGCTCCGTTGTAATATTTTTCATAGGACATTGTCGACAGAGACAAATGCCAAGTGGCAGTGAGGGAAATACTATCGAACAAACTCGGTACTCTGGATTTGAAAAATCCTGCTTCGGTGGCGAAGGTTATTCCATATCTAAAGATTGTGAGGTGAATGTCTTCTCGGAAGGTCATCATGCAGACTAACCAACACGCAATTGTCAGCCCAATTGATGACTATGTACCATTGCTATTCAAAATCCTCCGTCAAGTTGCCAAAACATACGACAGCACTTCAAAGGCCCTGATTCTTGACGTGTTCCGAATATTGTCATCATTGGACCCAGAGGCGTACTGCAAAGCCGAACGAGAACAAAAGACATCTACTGTCCGCGCTATAAGAAGATTTTTGAAATCATCTGAACCAGATGACGTGTATGTCTTCTTCGCAGCCTTGGAATCCATTTCCGTCAACGCATGGGCAGGAACAGACAGTAGTCATCCTGCCGTTCTTGCAGAGGATGAATTTCAACGGATTCTCGAATTCCTCAACCATTCAGATCCCATTATCCGGTTAAAGGTTCGAATGAATTTTTCTGCCTTTAGCCTCCGCTTAAAACCAGTCCAGGTGATGAAAATCATTCGGCGGGTGGATCCTAACGTACTAGATAGCCATATCTCGCTCCTTCGAGAGGTTATGAAGCCACCTACAGCTGGAATTGATCTATCTTGTTCTCTCCTAGCTCTGGAAGCGCTAAGGGTTAGGTACTCTGACGATGGATCTAAGTACGCAGAGACAACACTGGCGTTACTCCAAGATATATCTCAAGCCTCTTCATCAAATCGAGTCTTCGAACCCATCGTGGACTGCATATTACGGGACGAAAACCTCACTTGTGAGTCTTCTAAGAGGAACATTTTTGTTTGGCAAGGCCTTGACCATTTAAAGCCCGCCAAGAGTTTGGTCGCTCATTTGCGAGAAGATTCTTATCGTCACTCAGTGATACCAGCCTAGATACGGGCGGTACTACCTTGGTTATTGCATCAGCGTTAGCTGTTGAATTTGCGCCTGTTCTGGGGTTAGCTACTTCTGGGAATCTTCTGTCTGCCTTTGGCACACGCTTGGCTACATGCAAAGGTAGGTTGGATAGCTTTTTACTCTTTGGCTCAGCTGACAGAAAGCAGCATCTGTGCAGGAGCCCTGTATATTGGCGATGATCCGCCTCTGTGCGGAAGTGGACATTGTCCCCCCTGCTATAACTGAGTCTGTTACCAAACTCATGGAGACTGCGACGCGCTCTGTGCGCAAGGTATGTAGAATCAATTGTCCAGGCTTTTTTCTGAGTCTCATGACTTGTTCAGTATTGTAAATTGTTTTTGGAATTCAGTCAACAGAAGCACGCACTACACGAAGTCCTTCTCAGCTGTAAATCGTCTTCGGTAAGTCTGTTTTAGACTCCTTGCGTCATTTACCAATGACCAGATGGATCTTAGCTCCCAGATTTCTTGATTGCCTTGAGTACGTATAGAACGAAATTGCGGCACTTAGGGCAAAACGTGCAATCGCAGACATCTTCACCAGTGTCAAGAAAATCTGCTGAACTGGTCCGCTCTGGCCCTTCCTCGAGGACACCGTCGCGGCTTAAGTTTGCGAGCGGCGATATCTCTTCAGCAGTAGACTCACAGGTGAGTGATTGTGTATTTGTCCACGATATGCTGTGCCCTGAGTCAGAATCATCGGCAGGCTGCTCGATTGGATCTTATTAGCTTGGAGTCACCATTCCACGGCGACCCGCCGGATGTTGAATTTGGAAAATCGTGGAATAGCCTCAACCCCAGCTCTGAAACTCGAGGATGGTCACTGATACCCCTCGACGAGATCAAACACAAATTGCATGACCTGCCAGATCATGAGGTGAAGCTCGTCTCTGCCCAGTTCCCGCCTTTCCCAGGTCAGTGCCAATTTATAGCCAGGTCCACAAACTTAGAAGTAACTTCGTCCCTAGGTGAACACAAGATTATTATTACATCTTCAGTAAGCGCTGGAGTAGCAGCAGTTCGACTACGTCAAGAGGAAGACGACACGAGCTTGTATAGATTGCGCTGCGACGATGATGGCACAGAAACCAAACACCTTGTTGCCCAGATTCTATCTCCCACTCCATCCTAATCTTGTGCGTCGTCTAAAGGCGTCACGATGGGGAGCGCTGACAGCAAATTTATTTTCACGATTAATCAACAAAATAAATATAAATTATTGGGTTCATCTAGAGTTTAAGATATTCTGAACCACGGGGATTACAGGCGTATCTCGCAAACGAATATCGGCATAGCAGGGACGTTTTACGAGCTGCCAGGCATTGATGCCTCTGCATTGGATCTGGATGACCAACGCGAACGGATTGCAAAAAACGACCGCGCCAAAATCGACATCCACACGCTCCTTTCGTGGGTTGACCAAACCCATCTCGAGAACATCTTCATTCTTCATTGGATGCCCGCCCTCGTCAACTATATCCCCGAACTGAGCTACTGCAAGCACCTTACTTCGTACACGATGTGCTAAGCTCCGTCTTGATGCTGCGACAACCACAAATATTTACTCGCTTTCCACCAGCGGAAAAAACAAAACATACACGACAGAATTGAAGGATGGTATTGTGGATTTCTTGGCGCAGATTGGACAGGAGGACGGAGACTATCACAGGCGGTTGGTCTTGGTGGGTGGGGATGGCCTCACCTTTAGGCTTTTAAATTCAAAATATCCTCGAGATGAAGCAGTACCTACAAATTCAATTCCATGAAGACCCACTACAAACTTCAAAGCATGGAGGCTGTGGAGCCCATTCCTGCGCTTTGGCATCTTGGATGGACTGATCTATTTGTATTCATTCATATTTAGAATTCATCTTGGGTGCACCAAGTTAACCTATACGCTTACTTTCAAAGTCTCGCATCAACCAAAAGTCTTCCTCCCTTTGAGGGTATTGAAGCACATGCTCGAGGATTACATGTACATCTCTCGTATTCATCTTCTCGAGCGATATACCATGCCCTGGGCGACATTACTCGTGACTCGCCGTGTTCACAGAGTGTCCCATTTAGCACCCATGGCCAGCGACCGCTTTCGAGTGCTTCCTCTACACCAACACGCTACATTGCACCAACAACAGCAATTGATAAAAGTGATCAAGTGCTGGCAAAGTCGATAGCGTTCATGCGAGATGCTATTCATTCCCAAGAGTTCCATTTTGCTGCCACGGAGGGTGATGTGGGGCGTGTTTATTAAATTATAAAGGTGGTTCAGAGATTGAGCGCTTATTTAGTTCCGCTTCAACTAACTATTATACATCCTAGATTATGCTGTACATCAAGTACACCAACATTGGTTAACCTTCAAGGCCGCGAGGGGTCTTTTGTGCATCAGACCTCATGCAGGAGTACTTCAACCGCTTGCTTGAGGCGGTTGTGGACAAGCAGGGATCAAAGTACGACGACGAATTTATTCGGTTCATCATTTTGCCCAATCTCCATCATTTCGCCCATCTCAAGCTCGAAATGCGAAATGCCGTTGGCTTGGCCACACGTTCAAGTTCTGGTCGACATTCCACGCCCCACATGCACGCTGAAATCAGCTGAAATCACTCAACTTTTGACAGTGTAACAGCATCACGACTTACATCTTCGACGACCTGGCTGCACATATTACAAGAAGGAAAAGGATGACATTGCAACTGGTCTCGCTAAACTAGAGGATGGGCAGCTTGAGCGCTGGGTGGTTGATTTAACTCAAAATCGTGACCTTCTGAGAGAAGCCAAAAACGGACAAGAGGTATGGAACCGATGACAGCACCGACTCGGAATTCGATAGGGTCGATGAACTTCAAGACGGAGATGGACAGGAAGACGATGAGAACATAGCTCAACTGTCATAATACCCTATGTTAATTACGCACATTCCCTCATTCTTCTTCTGTCATACTATCCAGCTTTTACCATGACCAGAGGACGCAGGAAAGACCTTACAATCCCTCCCACTCGCAGCCTTGTACAACAACGCGACTATAGAGCCAGAAAGGCCCACTATATCAACTCTCTAGAAGAGCGCTGTAGGAAAGTAGAGGAGGAAAATGCGCGGTTAAAGGAAGAGCTGCAAGAAGCTAGAGCTCTTATCGCAAACCCTGCTCTCCTACTCCCAGAAACTGTAAGTCATCCAGAAGCTTGGAAAAAGGTAGTTCAGACGAATGACATGAACTGTTCAACAGGCAGAAGCATCATCAGAACTTATGCACCACTTGGCTTTAGCTAGCGCTTCACTTTCAAAAATTCAGCAACTTGTGTTTTCGTACAAACCAGGAGAACACTCCCAGATCACACGATTGCCACCTATATCTACAGTTTTGAGCAGATACGCCTCTTCGTCAACATCCCTTCCAACTCCCTCCCACTCAAGTGGTCGTGAAACCGATACACTCTCGACAAGTGACCATGATCCTCCTACTACTCGCCGGCATTTACACCCCTACTTCACAGCCGGACCAAACTCAACTTCTATCCTACATAGCCCTATCAGTCATAGTTCCGAGTAGGAGTGCTGTGGAGGCATTTTAGACTGTGAAGAATTATGTGGACCAGAAGATCGTCATCACCATGATCATGGCCAAGCTTCAGCTTCAGCTTCGTCGCGGGTTTCCGGCGTTAGGTCGACTTCTCATCGACGATAATTTTGAACGGAATCAGGCGATGGACTTTGGTTAAACTGCATTCTTTATCTATTGTCATTTCTCGGTGGTTCCTTTTAAGGTAACACTTAACCCTTTTTAGGAAGCAGAACGTCATCGCACTTTCTTCTTCACCATCACCTTCCCTTCCGTTTCACTTGTCTTCAAAACACTAGCTGTTTTTCTCTCTCTTTTTTGTATGTTTGACTTCAAATAACATATTAATTTTAATTTGCTACGTACTGTTCTCTATAGTTGTGCTACATACAAATCATCATAGCAAATGAGATGGCAAGACAGCAATGCGAAAGGACTATGAAATAACTTCAAACGGATGTTTAACGAGCTCATCATAGAGGTTGGTTGGTAGGTCACGGACAAGGGCTTTGGTGGCGAAGGTTATTCCATATCTAAAGGTTGTGAGGTGAATATCTTCTCGGAAGGTCATCATGCAGACTAACCAACACGAAATCGTTAGCCCAATTAATATTGATGACTATGTACCACTGCTATTCAAAATCCTCCGTCAAGTTGCCAAAACATACGACAGCACTTCAAAGGCCTTGATTCTTGACGTGCTCCGAATATTGTCATCATGGGATCCAGAGGCATGCTGCAAGGCCGAACGCGAACAAAAGACGTCTACTGTCCGCGCAATAAGAAGATTTTTGAAATCATCTGAACTGGATGATGTGTACGTCTTCTTCGCAGCATTGGATATCTCTTCAGCAGTAGACTCATATGTGTGTATTTGTCCACGCTGTACGCTGTGCGCTTAATCAACAAAATAAATATAAATTATTGGGCTCATCTAGAGTTTAAGATATCCTGAACCACAGGGATTACATCAATATGCACCTTTTCGCCCCATAACACATCCAGGTGCTCGTAATTTTCCAGTACATGGCAAGTTACGTCGGCGGGTAAATGTTCTAAGACCACGTCTTTTACGAAAAGACAGTCCTGATCTCCATGAAGTAACACAACGGGAACTTTGATGTTCTCTGTTGGATAGCGAACGACCTCAGCGGAAGGATGGTCCTGGAACTTGCTGAAGACAGTGTTACGCATAATTTGACCCCAGTGTACAATCGTTTTGACAGAGCAGCTGCAATATATGTGGCTGTAAGACGCCCTCTTCTGTAGGTGACTGAAATTGTGGTTGTTGTATGCCAACAGTAGCTTCATGCCGATATCAACGATATGAGTGACGAGAGATAAGGGAAGGTTGGCCTGTAGAAATGCGACCCAGGAACACATAGCCTTTCTACCGAAGAAATTGTATACAATGTTGGGACTGCAAGTCTCGTGTAAGAAAGGGCAACAGCTCCGCAAAGTGATGAACATACTTTTTCTTCACGAGAGAATCAAGAATTGGTGAAGGGTAACCGGCGGGTCTCATGATCGGTGCGAGTCCGATCAGTATGTCAAGCTGTTCGTTCAAGATCGGATTGACACTTAGGGCGCCAAAACCTTGCGCACTCCCTTGACTAAAACCGACATAGCTGATTTTTGAAACTCCTGTATGTTCGATGATAAAGGATATCGAGTTAGGAATATCGTAACGAACGAAATCGTCGATAGAATAGTCCTAATGAACAGAGATAGAGTAAGTACATTATTTGGATAGGACAAGTTTATTTTTACCCAGAAATCGGTCGAGTCGCACGATTTGGTCGTGTGCTCTCTGGAATATTTGTTCCCTCTAAGTAGTTTAGAACAAATGTTGTCGTTCTTAGATAGAAATACAGACTTACCTGTTATTTCCAAGCCATACATCGTAGCCGTCCTCGAGCAATACTATAGGCAAACACTTCTCAGGGGCAGTAACGCTCATAAAGAGCTCGCTGTTGGTCAGCAAGCCATGCTGGAAGTACACGACTGGTCTTCCTTTTGCAGTACATGAATCCGACGCGTCTCTAGGTAGAAGACGATATAATGTGAGGATATAGCCGTCGTCTGTTGTTACTTTATGTTCCTCGTGGCTGTAACCAAAGGCAGAACAAAAAGCATGCATATTTTTGGCTCTGCGGATCTTCTGAGCGAGCTCCAGCTCTGAATTGGCCACCGACGGCGATGTCGCTGACCATCTGAATATCATTGCATATAGGGACAAGAAGGCTAGAAAGCTCGTCGATAGCACGTAGGGGATGACATAGTCTGTGTGGTCAAGAAAGCCCATGAAGAGATGAACACGACTAATTCAGCCCAGGAAAGTTAATTATGGTCAGATTTCAGCAGATTTCACATCACGCTAAACAGAATTCCGACATCTCCATTTGTAATTCTGGCTGTCGCTCTGAGCCACTTGGAAATTAAAATGAGGTTGGCCTACATAAAAAACTTGAGTTCGTTCGAAAAACTGACTTACAGGATAATAAAAATGGATCAATCTCAATGCCTTGGACAGTGGAAATGAGAAGGTTTGATATGAAGAGATTATCACGCTGACATTTCAAGAAGTACGCTTTCAAGGCACCAAACGGCCAGGGTGGTCATCGAGGGAGTCCAATAATATAACATGGAACTAAACATAGACGAAAGCCAAAGCCAAGGGGTTATTTGTCTTGTATTATTTGACGACGAGAACAATGAGAGCTCTTGAGATTCCCATGCCCCTGACGACACAAGAACAATGGCCTCGCGCGTATTGTTATTACCTTTGACAGAGTATTTAAGGTGACCTCAATGGCAAGCGCTGTCTCCTCATCCTGCATCTTGCAGCCACATTATCTGTCTTTTCTTTTTCTTTTTTCACCATTTTTTTTAGGCCAGGAGCCTTGGATCATTCAACAACCTCCTTAACGCCTTACGACACTTGTATTCAAGCTAGCTTGGAGCATATTTTCTTCATTTTTTACGTCTTTTGCAATGCCTTCTTTCAAGTCTCTCTCAGCTCTCTTTTTGCTGGCAAGCCTAGCAGTCTCTGCTCCCACCATTAGTGTTCGTCACAATGGACATGACGATCCCACAACTTCTAGTGCCTCTGGGGGAACCCTCCTTCAACAAAACGGTATTTTGGCACAACAGACCAATGAAAAGTACGCAAAAATTAAACTTACAGATGCCTGCACTGGTGAGCATGATCGGCACTTCTTTTCTGAAATATTGACCACTGATCTATGCATGATTAGCTGAATTTCCGCAGGCGTGTATTAATGGCGGATTTGCTCAATGTGTCAATGGGAAATGGATCATGCTTCCTTGCGCAGAAGGGACCAGGTGCTACTCTCTTCCTCTTATCAACAAAGCTGGTGAAAGCACAACCTGTGCCAGACCCGATGATGCCCTCTCGCGCTTCAAGGATGCAGGCGTAACAGGAGGACCTGCGGGAAATGATTCTGGCAATGGCACAGACCAGACTCCAAGCCCTTCCAACGGTTCCGACGATGATGACTGTGACGATGGTGATGATGGTGACGATACGGACGCGAACGCAGGCAACGATGATGATTGTGATGATGATGACGATTCGGGCGCTAATTCTCAAACCCCAACGCCTCGTACAGTGACCCGCGCCACTCCCCCATCATCTTCTACCGTTCAGCCCACTGATACTGCTGGAAGCGACTCTGGATATGGTGGAATTTATCGACGTCAATTACAACTCCCCTCGTCGTCGATAATTGGCTTGCCAACGTCAACCGCCATTACGACTCCGTCGGGCACTGATGTAGTGGTTCTACCAGCCAGCTCCACCGTCATTCCCATTTCACAAGCAAGTACTCCTACGGCCGTTTCCATTACGCAAGCACCTGTTATTACTCCTTCAGCAACCACGACAAGCAATGGAATCTCCACTCCAACAGTCGTTATTGGGCAGGATGGGATCGTCACCGTGACTCTGGTTTCAACAGTAACTGTCACCCAGACAGATTGTGCGGCTCTACCCAGCGCAAGCTCCACTGTGACTGGGCTTCCTAGCATTAGCACAGGCGCCTCGGTCTCCTCTTCCGTCGCCATTCCCAGTGTCACGATTTCCAGTGTGCCATCTTCCTCCGTGTTGTCCTCCGCGGCAATCCCTTCCAGCACCTTGACCCTAGTCAACACAACACCAACTGTCGTACCTTCTGGGTTCGACAATTTCTCTGACCTTTTGACTGCTAACACAACGCCTACTGCTGGCATTTAAGGGCAGGACTCCTCGTTTTTTTGTACACCGGGACATTCATTTTACATTCATTCCACGATTTGTTAACTATTTGTATTACTTAGTTTTTAGGTATATTTTATATTAATCACTCCTTTGTACCCAAGTAGATGATATGAATTCCGCGTTGAAACGTGCAAAGTCTTGAAGAGTGATCACTAAATGGAGCAAATTGAGGAACGTTGAGAGATGGCGAAAAGTGATCAGATCGTGAATATGCCATTGGACGCCTTGTCGTGTGAAAAGGTAATTGATTGCTGACTAATGAGTTGCTAGATTTTTCAGGTTGGCGTCTTTGACTGGCTTTGTTCGTCTCTTTTGACATCCTCGAACTTCGAGCTCTTTTCTTTCTTGCTTCCTCCCACAATCTATGGTTTTTATTTTTTCACGGTATATTTCTTCATTTTATTCTTATTTTTATTATTCATACTTATTCTGTTATAGACTGGCACACGAGCACCTTATTCTGTTTGGACCCCTTGGAATCCTCGTTGACACAGACAGGCCTCCTTAGGACCTCTTGAACAAACCCAACGTTGATATCAACGATTAGCATTTCATTCCGCATACCTATGGGATAATTGCGCTATACTACCGAAATCTGGTGTCGTTGTCCAGAATCGCTACAAGTGCATATTGTCGCCCCAAGAACCTCAAGACTATAAACTTCTACACCGCTGCCATCACCAGAAAACTCAAATTTCCAACAAAAAAAAAGTCCTTCTAGAATATTCCATTCAAACATGAACGTCCTCAAGACCAACTCCTTCTTTCGCCCAACAAGCCGACCTTCATCACCTGCTCCAGCCCTCTTATCAACCCGGACTGAGTCTGCCCAGGCTGCTGAGAGAAGCTCTCGTCCGCTCAATAAATTATCCCTCAGTAATTTTATCAGGCAAACCCCATCACAATCTCCGAATCCTGCCCCTAGCGCTGCGCGCCTCATTCAAGATGGTTCCTACTTGGAAATGTTGAGCCTCAAGTTGAGTGAGGCCGTTTCCAAAGCGCTGGCCCAGCCGCCTGCAGCCCCAGGTGTCAACGATCAGGTGGCTGGGAAGCGTCCTATCCCACATGGCAGGGGCCTATCTCTCGGAGCACTGATTTCTTCGTATGTTCGCTAAACCCTGTTTTTGTATTTTTATTGCTCACGCTTGGACATCTAGGGAACTGAATGCCGTTCAAGATAACCCACATCTATTTAAAGCTGTCTTACGCTCCCTTCAGCGCCCGCTGACAGTATTGTTGACCAACCTGTCGGCTCAACTTGTTCCCCTGTTGGCATCCCCTGTTTTTCTCGTGTTGCCCACTGTCGCAGCCCCGGCATCTTTCCCCAATCCAACCCAACAACATGCGTTGTCTCTCGCCAAATTCTGCGAAGAGATGCTTCAAACGTTTGATGCGTTGAATTTAGGAACGGACGCTGACATTCGTGGCGATGGTCTCAAATCTATTAGGGATGGGTTTGTGTCCTTGTTGAACCGAGTCATCAACCCACTCATAACGGGGGTCCGGAACGAACTAACTCCGATCATGGAAGCGCTGGAAAGGCCCGTCACAGCTGTTGCTGTCAAGCATCCAGCGGCCACCAAGAACCCAGCCGTCGCTTATCATCCATCTATTCTTGCCCTCCAAACCCTAATGCCTGTTTATGCAAAAGCGCTGACAGCATGTACTTCGTCCACCATATCTCATGCGTCTCTGGCGAGTCTTTTGATCTCCGTTTTGTGGAAGGCCATGGTCGCCTTGGCACACCGTCAAGAAGTCAAGGCAAATGCTGGTACGACTCCACCGGTCTCGCCGCTGCTGACCGCGAAGAAAGGAAGAGGCTCCCCCGGTGCTTCAACGACCCCTCCGATCACCCCGCCCACAGGTCGTTTCACCATCAAGTTACCTCCATCTCGGCCTCCGAGTCCTCCATCAACTACGGCTGTGCCAGACGTTGCGACGGATTGCAAAGCGCTGTATGAATTGCTTTTACTTCTTCCCCGTCCAAGCCCGGACAACAAGGCAACAAAGTTGGCCAGGGAGGCCGTGGACGAAGCTTACGAAGGTTTGAGGACATTGCCCGCCCTCTTCGACGCAGTTAAGAGCAAGAATCGTCAAATGCAAAACCCAATAGAAGTTGCCAAGGAGTTGAATCTCCTTACCTCCGAAATCCCATCTCTCATCGCTCTGCCCATTGTTTTACGTGCTTTTGGAGGGCCGAATACCTTTTCGGTTTCAGGCATGCTTGGGCTTACAGAGGATGAATACAGGATGGGGTGTTTGTCGGGGTTCGGTCGTGCCGAAGAATGCGCCATGGTTGTTTCCCAGCGCGTTATGGATGTTCTTCAACAGGACTCTTATGCAAATATGATTGTCATCCAGTGGCTGGCACTGGAAATGATTGAAATTGAGGAAGATGCGCCTTAGGTGCATAATCCGACTTATTTTCCGGTTTTCCTAGTCTCGCATTTGCTTTTTGTTGATCTCAATTTATTCATAAATGTTAACCTGCGGTGTGGATGGCTTTGTTGTAACGGTCCCTTTTCATTATGGGCTAGAAATTAACCACATGGATTCCTATCTAGAAGGTATATATTCTGCAGGCTCCCAAACCTCTTTTTTATATAAACGTGTATTCTGTAGTTCATTAGCTTTCGCGATATTATTTGGCTTTCCGTAGACCTTGAGTTCTTCACCAGGACATATCTTTGAATGAAAATTAGCTTTGCATTTCCTGCAATAAGTGTATACTGACCCATCTTCCGTTTCTCGGTTCGCACATCCTCCATTATTCTTGAAGAGTGTTTGTCCAGGATGTCAACGTATGGCTTGAGCGATGTCTTCTCCCAGTCTATTGTAAGGTTTGAGTATTGACACGGGTGACTTCGCTACTAATGAAAAACACACCAGAATGGAACTCCTTTGCCTGATCGTCGGTTCGCGGTATGGAATCTAATTCTTGAAGGAGCTGTCCAACTGTAGGCACACTCTCTGGATCGAAATTGAGTAGGGACTCCGGATCTAACGGGACACAGACACGACCGGTTTTCGGATGGACGCAGAAAGGAGCCTTGAGTAAATGGTTTCGATGCTTAGAAACTTCAGCATCGATACGTGGGTATGTGTACTGGATGATAATGTCTTCCATCGCGTGCAAAACATTCTGTGGGCCAGGTTAAATTATGCATGGGACTCTGACTGTCAAAACGTGAACTAAAGGCTCTTACCCTTTGACTTTTGTACGCCGACAGATCCGACCACTTCTTCTCAGACGAACGCGAGGGGTTATCTTCCCATTTTTCCCTCAGAGCCGAGACAACAGAGGAATCAGGGATGCATTGCAACAGTTTTTCGTACCCTTCCTCTGTTCGAAAACAGTCCTGATTCCTGAGAACCAACTCGACAAAAATAGTTTTGAGGTAGTCCAGTGCACTTCTGCGACATCGGTGTAAAGATTTTTCCGAGGATTCCTAGGAACAAGTTTGGTTTTACTCACTGTAAGCCAGGAGCAAGCCTCCCACTGCTGTTGTGGATGTTTAGCCTTTTACTGCTTTCCTTTCCTCCAGGAACCACAGTAAGCCATCCCACGAGGGCCTTCCTCTGCTCGTCTGTGAGTTCCATCGCTTCTTTATCAGAGATCCATAAATGGATTCCTCGACGCCCTGAGTAGATCCATACAAGTTTGGAGTAACCAAATTCCTCCCTGATGGCAGCATCCAAAACACGGACAGCTGCAGAGATAAAAGCCCAACAACGTTTGCAGATGTTGGCTTCGGAACAACATGTTCGAATAGGGTCGTAATCTGTCATATCGATATCAAATACAAGCTCCCTTTGCATGGGGTAAAATTCAGCACCGCGAACGGTCTTCTTGTCTCTGGGCTAGAGGGAGCGAAGCAGCATTAGAACTTCTTCATAAGAAAAACATGTTTTAAAACGAACTCTAGCAGAGTAAATTGGCCCAATCTCAAAACGGGAAGGGTTGAACTGTAAAACTTGCTTCTTGAGTTCCTCAGCAGAGTTGAACGAGTGGTATCGCAAGTAGACATCTCCAGGGAGGGTAAATGCAAATTCTCGATGAGTAAATTTGCGCGTCGACGTATGGCCATGGTTCAGCCATGTATAAAGAGATTTAAATGGGAATAAACGCCGGTAGTATGTCAGCATGATTTCTGCTCTCAGAGTCAACAATCAGTAAGTGCATCCATGAGAAGCATCAAGTGTCTACCTGGAGACGTTGAATCCATTTTAAAAAAGATATTTCTGTTAGGAAAGGAAGACAAGAAATTGAGATAGATACACTGATGAATGTTAAATGTTAAAGCACGAAACTTTAATGAGAGTTTCAAAGTCGCGGTTGAGCGCGCCTGTCACTTCACGTGATTGTGACTATTTTCAACTTTCCCTGCCTGTGACACTGACACTAACAAGTTACAACTTGAACTTGGCCTTGCCCCTTGCAAATGACCACAGCTCATTTCTCTCATCTGAAACTTTGAAACTTGAATACTCTGTGCAGGAAGCTTGCCTGAACTTGATTGCCTGCTGTCAAGATGAAAACTTGCCGTTGATTTTATTGCCCTTGCCATGACGAAAACAATGTTCCCCGCGCTGCCCGCAGAGTTGCCATTCAGCACACATGGTTCTTGCAGTTCACAGAGCGGCATGAATCAACCCGCTGTCTCACTCCCTATCTACTCGGATTGTGTCCTATTGTGTCGCGTCTCTGTTCAGCTGCGGTTCGGCATATCGACATATTTCACTCACCGTCGACTCCAGTCGAATGTTAACCGTCATATGCTGACATCCCAATTCAATGCTACCCAAGCGATCCTTGTGCATTTCAACCTTCCTCGAACTGATGAATCTTACTTCAAAAAATTTTGACTCATACATTTTACCTATTTCTCATCGCTTTGAGCGTATGGATTGCAGCTTGCCGGGTTGAATGCTGATTATTATTGGTCCCTAACAAATAAGCTACTCCATTCAACTCCCCATCACCAACGATGGGAATGAGTTCTCAGCTTACGTGCTGTTACCGAACAACGGCAACTCCAAAGGATGCCCAAGGAGAGGGTAGGTGTTTCCATTCACTCCACCTGAGTATTCAAACGCTCATCGTTCATTATTTTTAGGTCGTAACGCATTCCGTTCTCTCAGGACTGGACGCCAAGCAAAATATGTGTCCTCATTTTTGGGCGAGTTTTCAAATAAGAATTTCAATTCGCGTGAGCGTCGTGGACATTTTCCCTCAACATACCCCAGTAACTAAATTGCGTGGATCATAGGGCGGCTATATCTGAATAATTTATAGCTGGATTGAGGTCCTTTACCCGATGCTCAGCTTAAGGGTTTTCGTTTTGGGCATCACACTGAGGTGATGCTTACGAACGAAATAGACCCTGCCTACATTCCGATGAACAAGATCTTTACAACCCGGTATGATATCGAGTTGCTGATGCCCTAGAGAAAGCCACCGAGTCTCTCATGTCATGAAGTGATCGCTTAAGAAAGAAACGCAGCAGCCGACCTCGGGTATGTTTATTTTTGGCCAGCTTTCTCTAAAACATTGTTTTATTCGTAAAATATTCATTTCATGCAGGTATAAAAGCTCGTCCTGTAGACAGTGTTTCAACAGATCCTGTCAGCCGGACTACCAAACAACATGGTTTCTCGTGGATTTTTCTCTGGTGCTCTCGTTTTCTGTGCTATCCAACTTGTGTCTGGTAAGCGCTTCTTCTGCTCCATCTCTTCAAAATTCTGAACGCTATATTATAGCTGGCCTTGTGAGGCGCACAACTTGCCCCAACGGCGCCACCGTGGCAAATGCAGCCTGCTGTGCGCTGTTCCCAATTCTGGAGGACATCCAGACCAACCTCTTTGACAGAGGAGAATGTGGCGAAGAGGTACACCATATAGTTTCATATATTCACAAATTTTCTAATAGCTTGTCCAGGTCCACGAGTCTCTACGCTTGACATTCCATGATGCCATTGGATGGTCGAACACTAAAAAGTGATGACTGTATAATGATTTTCATGTTTTCAGTGTCTGACATTGTTTTATTCAGTGTTGGAGGAGGCGCTGACGGTCTTTGATCACTTTTGAAGCCATCGAAACTGCCTTCCATGCAAATGGGGGTATCGATGACATTGTCAATGCACAGAAACCATTCGTTGCCCGACATAGCAACGTCCTCTCTGCTGGTGACCTGTACGTCCCACTCTCCTTCCTTAGTTCTATGGCTTACATCTATTTAGCATTCAATTTGCTGGAGCTGTTGGGGTGAGCAACTGTCCTGGTGCTCCCCACCTCAGCTTCTTCGTGGGTCGCCCGAATGCCACTGCACCACCCGCTGACAAAACTGTCCCTGAGCCGTTCGGTGGGTTTATCTTCCTCATGGGATGCTTGTCCTCTTACTGAACATCTATGCCTAGACACTGTTACTAACATCCTCGCTCGCATGGCTGATGCTGGCTTCTCTTCTTCTGAACTCGTCGCCCTTCTTGCCTCGTAATTTTGCATTCAGACATTGTCACCAATATATCACTAAATGAAATTCAGTACACAGTCGCTGCAGGACCCCACCGTAAGTCTATAAATGATCATCACGGGGCGCTAATGATTTATAAATAATTAGATTCCTGGGTATATGTCTTTTTTTCGCTGAAAAACGCGGATATCTCACCATTATCTTCAGAACACCCTTCGACTCCACACCTAGTCTTTTTGATACCCAGGTTCTTCATTGAAGTCCAACTCCGCGGTACCTCGTTCCCTGTGTAAGGAACCTCAATTCCCTCATAGTCGGAAAGGCTTTTTATCTTCATTCAGTACCGGTGGCAACCAGGGTGAAGTCGAATCTCCATTGCTATGTGAAATTCGACTTCAATCAGACCACACTGTAGGTGTTTTCACTACAATTGATCATAACCATGCTAACACCCTCCCCACAGATTGCCAGAGGTTAGCAGCAAATGACCGTGTTTTTTACTAGCCTGATATATTAACACGATAAATCTCAGATTCCCTCACTGCTTGCGACTGGCAATCCTTCGCTAGTGAGTCAACAATTTCAGAGTCAATGATCAGCTGTTAATCCTTCCCGGCGCAGACAACCAATCCAAGATGCAAGCCGCTTTCAAGGCCGCCATGCTCAAGTTGTCCTTGCTCGGTCAGAACCAGAACAAGATGATTGACTGCTCAGATGTCATCCCCGTGCCCAAGGCCTTGCCAGCCAGAACCAAACCCAATCTTCCTGCTGGTTCTTCCATGAACTCGGTCGAACAGGCTGTGAGTATACTCGTTCTATTGCCTCAAATGAATGGCGTTTACTAACGATCATGATCAAAACTTTGTTTCTTTATTGGACGCTGTTAGTGTGCCGCCTCTCCTTTCCCCGCTCTCTCCGCCGATCCCTGTGTGAGTGCTTTGAAAGCGTGCTTTTATTTTTCAGCATGAACTGATATCGTTCATTGTTTTCAGCCCAGCTTCGTAAACACTCAGTTGTGTTTTGATACAATTAGAATATGTCACTTCCATGCGTCATCTTAGATATCCAATTTTAATTTGCTTCCTCCTCCTGACTGTAGTTCGAACCCGAAAGAAAGTTAATCTGGCGTACGTACTAGTTGTACGGCCTTACTCCAGGTATCGATGTTACAGCGCGCAAGTGAGTCGATAATAGATGCGACCCACCGAATGGGTCTGGATGCTGCTGTGCAGTGCTGCGATACAGGTGATACTAGTATCAGTCAGCAGAGTCTTGCAAATGACGCTGCGCATCTGTGAAGCACCACTGTGACCGCTCCAGAAGTTCCATTTTCATTGAACTAAACCTTTACTAATTTTCTTGCAAGACATTCAGTAAAAGTGGCAACAAACACCCCTCACGTCTAATCTCGGACGGAGCAAGCAGCGTTTTTCGCTCAGCATCGCTGGGGGCGGGCTCCAAAGATTGGCCTTTGAATGAGCTTCTACTCTCATGCCGTTCCATTACCCACGTCGGACGGGGTTCTCCAAGTGTTACTTTCAATAGCTACGATTCGCGCATGACCTCCCAGTATTGTATTTGTTGGCTTCAAGGCGCTCATAGAGCGTCAGATCGGGAGGAATACCGTCGTCATTTGTTATGGATTAGAATCGAGCCCGCATAGCCTTGGCGCCATCGTCGACGTCAGCGATTGCGAGAAATGAGAGCAACTATGTCATACGCGCGATCATACAGACTCGATGAGTGACATTGACTGTGGGGTATGGATTTACTAATTAGGGACGCTTCTCCATTAAGTGATCGGGAATTAAGCAACTCTATTTTTAGTTCGGTTAGCTATCCACAATGTCGGAGGAGGGGCGACTACGAGAACATGAGTCTGCTCTTATCGAATGTTGAACGACGAACGTTCCAGCCGTGTTAAGCGCAGTTTGGCTGGTTATGCTTTCGACCGCAGTGCGCAGAAAGCATGCTGACTTAATTTGCTGGCGAACGTGCACCAAATGATTGCTAGGCGGCATGGTCGTGTGCCACTACAGGGCCCAGAATGTACCAGAAATACATTCTCTTGACATGCCATCCTTATCAGGTCGAAGGGATTAATGCACTACCGGGTTGTTCAACCTTCTCAGGCGACAAACATCAAGCACCGATATGGTACGACATTAATCAGATAGATTGCACAAAGTCCAAGCAAGCTACGCTATGTTACAAACAGCAAGAATGAAGAAGTCTGGGTAAAGGACGAGAGGAAGAATGAATAACATGAGGCAGTGGTAATACTGGTTAACGGAGTAGACACATGAAATGATGTGAATTGACTGGTGTGGTAGTTCCGAAAAGCAGGGATGCAACACGTTCATCCCACGAGAGGGGCACGCTCCTCATCACTAAGGGCGATACCTCTGCGGCGACGCACGAGCAATCCAAAGGCACCTTTGACAACCCAAACAAGGGCGAGAACGGCGAAGGCAAGGGAGGACCAGTGAACGAAGCCTGAGGATGTTTGGTGGACAAAGATGGCCCAAAGAGACCATGCGATTGCGATGGAAGCTGGGAGATCACCCTCCGGAGTTGAGAAGGCATATGTGGCCGCAGTACCTTCGAGGAAGAAGCTGATGAAAGGAAGTAAAGCTTGGTAAGAGGAAGCACAATTAAATTCACTAGAACACTCACAGAGCAAGGAAGACAAAGACTTTGGTCCAGACACCTGCGCCGTGATGGAGACGGTTGACACCAAAAGCATCGAAAGCGGAAATGACGACGAGGACGGTGGTCCAACCATGGTAAAGTGAGAAGGGAAGATGTATAAAGAGCTCATCTCCCATGGTCTCAGAGGAGTGGTGCTTCTTTACAATGTAGTAAATGTGCTGCGGTAGGGGTTAGTATGGCGCAAATCATCAAAGCACTCTTTGATGCTCACCGTAACCGCCGAGCTAACGAAAAGTGCAAAGACAAAGGCTACAGAAAAGGATGAGAATTATACGTGCACATGAATAAGATTTTTTTGCATACCAACGATGTAGTGGTGAGATGCCCAAAGGTTGACGTAAATTGCGTTGAGAATGGCGAGGAGGGGGAATCTCCAAGAAATGCCATCGATGATGGTCCTCTTGCCACTTGGGAAGAACTGGTAGATGATAGTACCCAGCAAGAGAGCATGAATCAAGGTCCTATAATATACATAATGTCAATAAAAAGAAATAAAACAAGAAAATGAAGACTGACCAGATGAGGAACGCCCAAGGAGCTGGGGTAATGTAGGTTTCCTTTCCATAGTAGTAGATTGAAGAGGGAGAAGCTACTGTATAGATGTTGGAACCAAGAAAGACGAAATAAACAATAACATTGACGATTTTGAGGAGAATACCATCTTTCCAAGAATCAGCCATGGTTGCAGGTGAAAGGACAGACAATCGAATTCAAACTGCCACACTCCATTTAAATACTCGTAGATAGGAGTGACGTATGATCACATGACTTGGTTATTAAAAGTCTCTTTGAATTTCCAAGCAGCTCTCATTCAATTTCAACGATGAGCTGTGTTTCCTGTGCTAAATCTGATACATCTGCAAGAAACTTTCTTTTGGATTGTACTCAATGTAAAAGATCTTGGCATCATCGTATGTTTTTATTGATATTTTATTATCATTTAATTAAATATTTTCAGGTTGTCATAAACCACCAGTACCAGATCTTGAACTGATCAAGTACATTAAACAATTAACAGATTTACGAAAACAATCTGTTCACAATCAAAATGTTCCACAGCGCCCTACATTCATTTGTGGTCCTTGCAAGAAACCAGTAGTCGCTTCAAAGAGTACCACTAAAGTGGAGATTATTGTAATAGATGACGACTCTGACCCACAGCCAACCAAACAACCAGCTCCTAAACCTCAAATAGCATCAAAGAAATCAACTCGACGAGGGCCATCTCCTTTGCCACTAGCGCAGGTTTCTCAGCCTGCTATTCACCCACGCCAGTCTAACTCCCCCCTTCTCAGCAGTAATGAACTTAGACAGACAACTTCGGATCGAGACCATGTCACCGTTAGCCCTCCCACTCCAAATCAACATTCTGAAATACGATCCCGAGCCGTCAAAGCCCAATCTTCTGTCCAACGCGAAGTTTCTTTCATAGAGACAACGAGTAACCAAGGACCAACAACATCCAAACAGCCCTCTTTAGCTAGGCATAAATCTCTAAGTTTGCCTAGGCTCGAAGCTCTGTCCATGACCTTGGAGCTCGACGAAGAAGAGGAAGAGGATGAACTCGCAACAGATAGCCAACTGTCATCTCGACGACATGAATCCACGATCACAGACCCTAATTCTTCTCCTGCCGAAATTCCATTGGCACGACAGCCCATCACGGATAATTTAACAGCAGTATCAAATACGCCAAAGCCTTCCTCGATGCCCCTTCCAGATTTATTCATCAAAGAGTATGCAGATGTAGACGATGCTTGGACGCGCGCAGCTGTACGTCGGCGACAACCATCGATACCTCACATCCCTTTCAGTCAGCGTAAACGTCAAATGCGACCCGCCTTCAAGCCCTCCAAGACACCTTTTGATTTCAACGTTGACGCGTGGATGATGCAGAAGCGAATTTCATAGTAGGAAAATCATTTCAAGCTCTACACTTCTACGTTAATATCATAATTCATGATTTTTCGATTCGCTTCCCCTTCAGCCGCTTTATGCTCGCTGCATCAGAGTCACGGGCACGCTAATTTTGGATTAAGGTGGGAGTTGATTGAAAGCTTGAGCGGAATATCTGACCCCTTTGAACCACCACCACCAACACCCTCACACCCTCGATATGAGCTCGGTCTTTCTCCCCAGCGACATTTTCCATGTCGTTTTCGGTCTCCTGTCAAACGAAGCCGAGGGTCCAGACGTTCAGACGCTGAGTGCATGTTGTCTCGCATCCAGCGAAATTGGGAATATTTGCGAGGCTTACCTGTACGCATGCATTCACATCGTATGTGGAGAAGGCCATGCCTCCTTGGACCGAAAACCTGGTCACATTCCACAATGCGCAATCACAGTTCGTCAACTAAAGGCCACCCTTTCGCGCAGGCCATATATCAATCGGTTTATACGGACCCTCGGTTTTTACTGGAGGCGTCCCAACGCCGCGGCGCGACAGGAGCTTTGCGAGTTCATGGAACGTATACAGCCGCACAATGTCCAAACGTTGTACATCTCATCCTCTTACATCGTCAGCTGGAACCAAGTCGATGTTCCTGTCCAAACCTTTTTTTACAGCCTCCTCGAATCTCCCAATCTCAGAAGATTGGAGGTTTCCAATCTTGACGACTTTCCACTGCACATCGCATTTCAGCCACAACCACAAATACGGTCCCTGGGCATGTCCATGCTATTATTGGCCAACGTCCCAGGCGTTTCTACCGGCGATTACATATTACCTTGGATGACGAAGTCTATTACACTCGAAAGCCTCTTCCTAGGAGGGCTCGCTACAGACCTCATGACAGACACTTTGATCCGTTGGCGTCGCGCAGATGGAGAACCGCTTTTCGATTTCTCAGCAATCTCAAAATTATCGGTCACTCTCAGCTTTGTATACTTTGACAGGGATTTGCAGTTGACGCATGGGATCATAACTCAGAGCAAAAACCTGAGATATATCTCGCTTCATGGTACGCGCATTTTTCGCTTCAAGCAGGCGCTTACTCTAACTGGGGTAAAAGTGCAAACAGGAATGATCAGCGAAATGCTGTCAGGCGCCCTACAACAGACCAAGAACACACTCGAAGTATTGGCGCTTATTATGTATCCGAATGCTACATCCCCACTTGGCAACCTTCCCGAATTCCTTTCCTTTGACGGGTGCACTTTTGCCTCGTTGAGATGCATCAAAATACAGTTATACGTATACAGGAATATCGAGGGAGAATTACCCAATGACGGTGCTTGGTCGAGACTCGCTGATGTGCTTGCGGACAAGGAAAAATTTCCTATGCTGGAAAAAGTAGAGATTTGGATGAAGTTTAATGGATGGCCTGAAGAGCCCCGAGACATGATTGATATATTCCTGTCTTTAGGGCATTCGATGGTTGAAGGACAATTTCGGGATAGAGGTGTTGTGTTCAAGGCTGACTACTTTACGTTTCAAAGTTATAAAAGGCTCATTTAGAATTATAGGCGCCGTGTTTACTAAATGTATTATATTGCCACGAGATCATAGAACACATGGTACCACTGCGATGAATACTGCGAAGCCAGGTGGACATGAACACTCCAATATGGCTTTACCCACCAGCACCCATTCTAAGGATTTCTGAAAAGTACATGCAGCCCATCTGAACTGTGGATTAT
Source organism: Panaeolus cyanescens (assembly GCA_002938355.1). Lineage (NCBI taxonomy): Eukaryota > Fungi > Basidiomycota > Agaricomycetes > Agaricales > Panaeolus > Panaeolus cyanescens. The sequence continues at coordinate 136,293 of NHTK01001383.1, read as the reverse complement.
TTCAATGGGCGCACAGACTCCAAGTATCGACCTTGACTACGCACAAAAGTTCAAGTCGGTTCACGCTGATAGCGCATCTGTTTTTGCTGCGGGGCTGCCAACATTTTCCAACTTCCGGCTGCCTATGGCGCCATGGATGGGCAGACTCGACGTCGCAGTACAATGTTCAAGGGAAAATCGTCGTGCGCAGTCATTGTCTTGTTGGTTACCTTCCGTTATGTACTTAGGTACCGCAGGGAATGTCAACGGAAGCGCCTATCGGAACGTGACTGCGTTCAGGGCCATGTACCGTTACGTCAAGCTCTGCTGCTGTAACAAGGCTGTTTCCGCAACCATTCAATTCAGTTCTTGACGAGTCATTCCTTTTTCGCTGCGGACATTGTTGGCGTATGCAAGGGCCGCCTGAGCACTGCAAGACACTCCGAAGGTATAAAACGTGAAGCTACTTTGTTTTACGACGCACAAGCTCAACAGTCCTTGTAAGCACAAAAGTTTATCCAACTTATATGTCTAGTCAACAATCCGAAGACAAGTTCCTCCAACTTCCCGACAACCGTACGCTCGTGTACCAGGATATTGGAGATGCTTCGAGCTCAACCGTGGTGCTCTTCTTCCATGGGGCATTCGGAGTCGGTCATGCTTCCTTGTTACAACCAGTCCTAAAAGAAAAGGGTGTCCACTTCATTGCCCCAACACTTCCTGGCTGGGGTCAATCCACCCCTCGACCCACCAATCAGCCATACAACGTCTGTATCGCCAATACTACATCGGCTCTACTCGACCATCTCCACCCTAACGATCCTGACCTCAAGATTTACATCTCTGGAGGTTCCTTTGGTACCGTTCCTGCACAAATTCTGTATGGTGCACCTTTCGACCTGTTCCCGTACGGCAGGAAGGTGGTCGGATGCCTTATTCTTGCGCCTTTTTCACCCTACAAATATCACCCAGAGCAGTCCAAATATATGACGTTCCAGAACTGGGTTTCCGTGGGCACTCCTACACAAATTGTACCCTTCCGACTCGTCCAGCGAGTCATCGTTTGGCTCATTCGAAGGAAGCTTCAGAACGAAGGCAAAGCCGAGGCCTTTGTCCGTAAAGTTCTTTTCGAAACGATGAAAGAGGACGAGAGGGCTGCCTACGCTGAGTGGAGAGAGAAATTCGGGTTGAAGGAAGGAGACTTTGAGAGGAAAATGGGTTCGAACATGGTGAAGAGCATTGCTCACAGCTCAGAGGGGTGCCTCGAGATGGCCGACGCTATCCATTCCGACTGGGGCTTCAATCCAGATACTCTCAATGACGAACACAACAAGCGTCCAATTGTGATTGCCACGTCAGCTGGGGACACCATGGCTCCTGATGGGATGGCCGTTTGGCTGAATGACCACTATAAGAATGCCCATTTGGAAAGGGTAGATGGTGGCCATATTGCTGCTCTCTTCCATTTGAATGACATCTGGAAGAAGTTGTTCGAACTAACTCAATGACTCTGTGTCGAGATCGCGGAATTAGTATTGAAATGGACACATCCTTAGTTTGTTACTCCTCGTTTCGAACGAAGTTCCTGTTTAACTTACTTAGGAGTAGTTATTACATCGTGAATAGATCTATCTGGCGGGGGTAATGAAGGTGAAGATTAGACTGGTTTATCGCGTGATTTGAGGTTTTCTGGTACATTCAGACCACGCCCAGGCATACTCTGGCGTCCTCCAGACATTCCGAATTCGGGTCAAAGATAGAACTGGCTACGCAACATGAGATTGATGATTCCTCTTGGGTCCGGCTATTTGACTTTGAGCATGTTAAAACTAACAGGAGCATAATGACACAGATATCCCTAGATACCCGCGTTCGACACGTCAATTGCGCAAGAGTGTGGATATGCGCTGTCATATGTATGATACATAATGTTCGTTGACATTTTGCTCCATCATGATGGGATTCAGCATTTACCGAGCTTTTGTCATGACGGCGTGTAGAGCACTCGGAGCGGGTTCCGGAAAATCAATTTGCCTCTGCGCTGGTGATGGACCTGGGGTCTTCTGGGGTAAACCCTTCTTTCAGGGGGGAAAACGGAACGCACGTGGCACATGTCAATAGGCGCTCGTAGCCGGAGTGATAGTCGCCATCAGATCTGCACCTCGTGTTAATATTATGTGGAGACCGCTAGCGGTGCCTGACACATATCACTTGAACGAAAACAGATGCACAAGCAATCATATAGTTATTTCCTATTTGTGTACATATATACGGTACACAGATATGGGCAAGAATTAAATGTCCAATGCAATAAAATTAAAAAAAAGGAGGAAAAGAGAAAAGGGCGCAAATATCTCCCCTCTGAAGACGGCCGACAATGCAAAAAAGCACAACTAAGAATACAACATCTTTTTCTTCTAATGACAGCAAAAAACTAAAAAAAGCAAACAAATAGAGTGTGCGATAACCCGTCCAATTGTAATCCTCTAATATGTTTAGATCTGGGGTCCAGCAAGGCGAACCTTCTCCTCGACATCCTTCTCGTAGAGAGCGAACGCTTTCTGGAACATACCAGCGAGCTTCCTGACCTCCTTCTGGAAGGCTTCCTTGTCGGACCAGGCGAGAGATGGGTTGAGGAGCTCGCGAGGAACACCCTCCAAGGCGGTAGGTATCGAGAGGTTGAAGGTGCCAAAGTTCTCAAACTCGGCCTTGGCAAGCTCTCCAGAGTGCACGGCATCGACGATGCGACGGGTATACTTGAGAGGGCAACGCTTTCCAGTGCCGAACTTGCCACCAGTCCAGCCAGTGTTGATGAGCCAGCAGTCAACCTTGTGCTTGGCCATGCGTTCTGCCAACATCTCGGCGTAGCGGCCGGGCTAAAAGCAGAGTCAGAATGATTTTCGGCTAGAAAGTGAATGCTTCCAACTTACATGAAGAACGATGAAGGGAGCACTGTAACATGTCGAGAAGGTGGGGATGGGCTCAAGAACACCGTCCTCAGTTCCGGGTGTTTTCCTGAGGACGTTCTATGAGTTGACGACAAAAGAATTGAAAGGGATTAATACGTACGAGGTATAACCAGCCAAGAAGTGATAGCTGGCCTGTTCGGGAGTGAGCCTGCTGACGGGAGGAAGGACACCGAAGGCGTCGCAAGTCAACATGATGATGTTCGTAGGTTGACGGTCGACAACGCAAGGAATCTGAGCGTTGGGAATATACTCGATGGGGTAAGCGCAGCGAGTGTTCTCGGTGATACTGACATCATCGTAGTCAGGAACGCGAGACATGGGGTTGTAGACCACGTTCTCGAGGATGCTACCGTAGCGGATAGCATTGTAGATATCGGGTTCCTTTTCGGCGGAGAGGTTGATGCACTTGGCGTAGCATCCACCTTCAATGTTGAAGACACCGGTGTCGGACCAAACATGCTCATCGTCACCAATGAGGAGACGGTTAGGGTCGGCAGACAAAGTGGTCTTGCCGGTTCCAGAGAGACCGAAGAAGAGAGTGACGTCGTTGTTCTCCTTGTCGACGTTGGCAGAGGAGTGAAGGGAGAGCTGGCCAAACTTGACTGGTTGCAAATAGTGCTAGAGAATTACGAGACATTAAGATAAGGTGATGAAATTAAACCAGAGGAATAAATTACCATGACGGAGAAGACACCCTTCTTCATCTCACCGGCGTACTCAGTGCCGAGGATGACCATCTCCATACGCTTGAAGTTGATCTCAACCGAGGTAGTTGAACTCATACCCTTGGTGAAGCGATTGGCAGGGAATTGACCAGCATTGTAGATAATGAAGTCCGGTTCACCGAAATCGCGAAGCTGCTCTTCGGTTGGTCGGATGAGCATGTTGTGCTGTAGGGTTTTGGGTTAAACATCCCTGAAGGTGGGGATAAAAGTAAAAACAATACCATGAAGAGAGCATGATAAGCCCTAGCACAGATAACGCGCACTTTAATGCGGTATTTGGGATCCCACTAATAGGAAATTGACAGCGAAATGAGTCCCGTGACAAAAGAAGAAAAGAAAAAAAATACGTACACCAGCAAAACCGTCAAAGACATATACATTTTCCCTGGTGTTGAGATAATCGATGGCACGTTCGCGGTTAATTTCAAAAGTGTCTAGGATAAGAATCAGTAAGGCCAAGCATTGTATGAGCAAAACAGAGACATACGCTCGTCCATCTTGATGTTGACGGAACCCCACCAAATGTCGTCCTTGCTGGTTTCCTCATAGACGATACGTTTGTCTTTGGGGCTACGACCAGTCTTCTTTCCTGAAAAGTTGATAAGAGCGCCTGAAGATGAGATGATGGCGCCTTCGTTGCGAATGGCATCCTCGTAAAGAAGAGCGACAGGAGCGTTTCGCTTGATCTGGATTCGATCCATATCGAAACCTGCCTGGGAGAAATACTCTAGATCTCTACCGATGACTGTTGGATTGAGTTAGATTGCAGAAGCGACGGCAATGAGTATACGAGTAGATCGGTTAACATACGGTTAGAATGCTGGTCATTGTCATGAGATTGAGCATAATGTTTGTGGAGGATGTGTGGGGTAACGTATGGGGTGTGATGAGGAAGAACCATTGTTTTAGATGAAGACTGGAGTAAAGAGATATAAAGTAAGAAAGAAAGAAAGAAAAAAAAGAGGGGATTATATACCAAATAGGAGGGTATTAAGATCCGGCGTGCGAAGGATGGAGCGGGACTGACAAAGTTTGAACGGAGTCTAGCACGGAATACTAACACTCCCCGCTGCATTCCTCATTCATCCGCTTCAAATTCCGTTATTGTCCGACTCTGAGACGACTCTTTAAACGTCGGTCGTCCGTACGGAAGTATCTTAGAACACTACAACCAACGACCAGCTCGAATTATTTCAAACCTATCACATGTTTGACGTGTGAATGGCTACCCGACGGACCGCCGGTTATTACAATATAAAGGGGCTTTTTATCTTATGTTTAAATAATTCAATGTAATTCAAACTAATTAAATGCCTTCTTATCTCTTCAAACCTCTTTCTTCAACTAATTTGCCTTATGTTAAGGATCTTCATGCGAGTATTTCCTTGATTTTTCATATTTCGAATCATTAATGGCTTGCATAGTCAAGAACATTACCACTTCGATACCCACAATCCTTCTTTCTACAGCTACTAGTGATACCAACAAGAGCCTGTTTCGTAGCTTATACCACCAATGCTCCGACAGTGCCAATTGGTTTCATTTCTGCTGCCATCTCACACACCAACGACTGTCTCACCACAGACTTGAAATCCACCATACACCCCGTTTCAGACCATCACATCGAAATCCTCACCCTCGGCGTTCACCCTTCTCACCAGGGAAATGGACTCGCTCGATTGCTCATACAACACGTCCTCGACAGTTTTCGTGACTCATTTCCAGCACAAGATACCATGGGCACTTTAATTTGTGCAAACGTTTCCACTTCCAACTCGTCAGCTCTTCGATTCTACAAGAGCATGGGAATGTCCATCTCCCCCAAGATTTCTTATAATTTATATCGTACTATTTCTCAAGGTTCAAAGGATGCATATTTAGTTTTTGGTGTTTTCAAATAGTTTGTATTTCTGCTGTAAATTAGCAATTGTACCATGGTCCATTCCCCCCCTAACTTTGGATTTAAATTAGAGCTCACGTGAAAGACGCGTTCGTGTGACAACCCGCGTCCGTTGTTCAACGTCAAAACTCAACTCTGCTCTTCAAACTGCTCATTCTTCTTCGATGCCAGCTCGACGCGCAGTATCCAGACCTGCCATCATTAATCATTCTTTTCCTCCATTCTATGCTTGTTATTTGCTCAAGTCGATTCAATCCCCAGATTCAACCTCGTAAGATCCGACTCTTCTTCCACCTATCAAATCAAGTCACTCACTTTAACCGTAGAGTCTACATCGGAAGTACTCCTTCACCTCCACGTAGGATCCGGTAACGCTTCTATCATGAGAGTCTTTTCATATATCTAACAATAACCTAGTCAACATAATGGCGAAATAACCGCTGGCGCGCGTAAAACTGCTTCCAAGCGACCCTGGGTCATGCAGATGATTGTTCATGGTTTCCCTTCAAGGCTTGTATGTTGATCCAAATCTTACTCTTCTCAGTATCATTATCTCAACAATGAGAACTACAGTCCGCTTTGCAGTTTGAGTGGGCATGGCAGCACCCACACCGTTCCCGTCATCTACGTGATGGTGACAAGAATATTTTCGGGAACCGTGCTGCCCGTATCTTGTCAAAGAATATTTTGTGCGTTCTATCTCACCAAGCTTACTTTTATTACATTCTTAACCTTCAGCGATTTATCAATAGAATAGTACGAAATATGATTGCTTTGCATCCTTTCAACACCTGGCCCTTACATGTCAAACTTTTCACTGAAGAAGCTGTGAAGTTTTGGGAGGCTTCTGCCAACAAATCATTGTCACTTCCACCCGGTTTCACATGTACAATTGAACTTGAAGGTGTAGACGGCAAGTCAGGTAATTCAGGATCCGGACGCAAAGGTCCGATAGATGTCACTGACGGTAAGCCATTCAACACTGACCGAGGCTATGCGAAACGCTGATCTTACCGATTCCGCTTGAAATTTCTCTGCATTCTTGCCATATGCTCCTGCTGTAACCACTCGCGGTCAATCCACTCCAACAACCAACAATGACGCACTTCCAGACACATTCACCCTTGCACACCTCTCTAAGAATAGCGCTCTGATATCATCCGGGCGACCTTTAGCCTGTTCTATTTGTCATGAAACTATCCAAGATTACTCTTCTGTAAGTGCCTACTCTCCAAATATAGCCCCCATTTCCCGAGCCAATAATAGAGTTCCCATTATCCGGCCTATTCTTTTGCCCTTCATTCTATTATTCACTCGAGGCTAACGCTAAGAAATAGGACCCATTGTCATCAGCACTCTGCCCTACCTCGAACTGTACTGCAGTTTCCCACCTTCGTTGCTTGTCCACTGCCTTCCATGCACAAGCAACACATGGCTCGGCCCCGAAGTCTATAATACCAAGAGGTGGCCACTGTGTGTCATGCGGTCAGTATACACTTTGGGGGGATATCGTACGCGGCTCCTTTAGACGTGCAAAGCCTAGTGAGCATCCCGACGTGGATCCGGACGACTTGTACGTTTCAGATGAAGATAATTTGGAATTGCTGATGCTTCCTGAGAAGACGCCGTCCAGGATCAAGAGCATAAGTTCGAAGCGATCAGCTTCAAGCGACTCGGAGCACGAGAGCACTAAATCTCGGGTCCGCAAGTCCAACAAAGGCCGAAATGTAGGCGGGGAACCAACGTTAGATGATCAAAGCAAGTCAAAGAAGTCCAAAGGGAAACAGCGAGCTGTTTTAAGCGCGGAAGAAAATGCCAGCGACTCTGGAAGCTCGCTTTTCTTGAGCGACAGCGATGACAAGAATGCCCAAATCAAAAGACCACGCGGTAGACCGCGCAAATCCCCTTCTCCACCACCTGCCACAAGAATACCTGTTACTTCTCCAGTACCTCCTTCTCCAAAATCAAGGGTAGGGAGACCGAAGGCGAACAGCATTCTCAACCATCTTCCGCCTGGTGCTCCGGCTCCGGCAATAACCCCGAAACGCGGTCCGGGAAGACCGCCCAAAGCCAAGGTACAATCGATAAACAGCGTCCAAGTATCTCTCAATCCACAAGCAGAGAAGCAGACGTCACTTGCATCACCCATATCATTAAAGACGAATGTATGCTTACCAAGTATACCCAACGAAGTGGAAGTAGCCAGCCCACCCATCAAACGAGGAAGACCCAAAAAGCAGCAGACTCAAGTACTCCCAACCTCTCCAATACACAAGCAATCAGCCAAGACGGATACACCAGGAAATGACGTTCCGCTCCGCACCCCGGAATCAACGAAGAAGAAGGGAAAGATAAAGGCTATCCCGTCTCCTGCATTTGATACCAGCTCAGGTGAAACATTTGACTTTTCTGGAATTAGCGACATCGATAGCGAAGTTGGAATGGAATTGTTCAAGTCACCCAAACGACCTCGTGGAACACCTAGCAAGGCTCCAGTGGTCACACCAATGCGCAAAATCACTACTGTGGCCACCACTCAAATGCAATCACCGGATATCGCGAATGCTGGGTGTTGGATGGATTTGATCCACAAGTCGCCTACCAAAACGCTGGACAAGGCACTAGAAGGCTTAACTCTGGGTGGATCAAAACCCTCTCCGTCAAGAAGCAATCGCAAGGGTCCTGGTCCCAACGACGAAGTCATTGAACTTTCTGATTGATTACTTCTTTTTTTTCGGATCTGTGTGCTTGTTCATTGTTACCCTTTGGTTCTATTTAAGTAGGTTTTTCTGGATTTTCGATTTATATATCAACACATGCTATATCGACTATTATTATTAAATTTACATATGCTATGGTATACAGTAGGATGCATTGCGTGTAAGGATTTAAAATGGTGTGGAGGCTGGTAGTAGCCCGAACAAAAAATGAGCACGACAGTTACAATTTAAAAGATCAGCAATCTATTGGGGTGGCAGCTGTTCAAGGATCCGTGAATGAAGGCCCTTTGTGAGTACAGCAACACCAGCGCTGTCACATACGACACCAATGTCCACAGCTGCCACTTTCCCAGGTGTCAGATGTTTATCTGCATAGCCTTGTTGAACCACTTCCGTGACGATGCTCTTGAAGTTTGGTATTGGTTTAAGTAGCAGATTGTCAAACGGCGTTTCTTTCTGTGGAGCATTCCGTTCAGAGGGGAGGTCGAAAAGTGACCGTGATGCGTCCACAATGGCAACCCTTTGGCCGGTCATTAACCGGAAATCTAGAGCATATCTAAAAATCATTATAAAGGGAAAGGAGGAAAGAAAAAAAAAAGACTTTACTTTTGGTCCCCATATGAAAGTCGGTACCATCCTGAGGCTTTGGCAAAAATGTCCAGATGTCGTCCTTTCTGCCATGAATCCTTTCGGATAGTTTCTAGCTGTTCAACAATGGGAAGCGTTTCCCTCAGGAGCTTTACAAGTATATATAAAGCTTGCGATAGGCGCCCGTGGCCCTTCTGAAGGATATCACGCAAAAATGGGGCGGCATCTTCATGTGGGTTGAAAAAATCTGACGTGTCGGTATCCATAGCGTCTTGCGGTTTGATTCGAGAAAATTCGAGATCAAATTTGCCTCCTGTTGAGGAGAGTTGATTGGGACATGATATTAGAACGCTATAATCCTGGTTTCCGGTCTGTAAGCAATCGAAAGACAGCCAGCTAAGATGGATTTACCCTCGCATATGCAAATTCAACGGTCTGAAGGTCAAACGATAACAAACGGGTATCTTCCCAGTTATGTCGTTTTGCCATTTGTGCGACTGTCAAATCAAATGAGTTGGGAACAAGGTACTAGGTAATACGAACACAGCACACCTTCTCTGGCAATGACAACCATTTTTGAGACACGAGCCCACTCCTCTAGGAATTCATCCACACATGACTGGACGTTTTCAGAGAGGAAGCAGACCACTGCCTCCCTCGTGTCATAGATGATTCGTTTCGATGGACGAATCACTGTGCTTCCAATGGCCGTCTTGCCCAAAGGTTGCTGCACATATTTTAGTTTGACACAAGTGACGACCTGTGATGGCTCGTCCGACCACCAGTTGAGGGGAATGACCCGGATGTTGGGCATCGCTGCTTCTGCTGCTGGTGCTCCCGACAAGATATCTTTTGATTGGACACACAGCGCAGGAACCGAACGTGCAAGAGACGACTGTATTTGCATCATTTGTGGGGATAGTGCCATATTGAATGAAGGATGAACATGTGTGACAGGAATACCGCGGTTTTTCAACTGCCGTTCCACTGTCATGTAGGCAACACGCGCGCTATATATCCCTTTAAATCAGTGGGTTCTTTGCATAGACTTAACATACATACCAGCAATAATTGTACAGCTCCCGCAAGCCCTGAGTATCCAGATTAAAGCTGATAAACGGTAAGCAAAAGAGAAAGAGACCCGGCGAGCTGACGTACCCCATATACCTCTCGGTTTGGCCAGTCCCTTGTTGCCCCGATGGCTTAAGTGTGTCGTCGTTATCTTCAGGTGTAGGAGAAAAGTCGCTGGCGTGTATACGGGATACATCCAACCAGGCCACGTCGTCAAAAACAAGATAAATGTTCTCAGAGTCGCGATGTACAGTGCTGTTAACGAGAGCGTATTTGAACCGGTCTTCTGTTGCGATTAGAATGAGGTATGTCGTTGGCTTCAATGCCAAAGGGATGAACAAAGTTCCCTGCATATCTCGTCCAAGCTTTTCTAGTTCTAGATGAATGAAGTTAGTTCGCACACATAGTATACGTAATTAGAAGTGACCAACCCCTAATTGGTGCATGGCGCCGTCTATAACTCTGCAGGCCCAAATAACGGGTTTTTTGTTCAGCCAGTCGTATAACGGTCTAACAAATGCTTCAGTCAGGCCAGTTACACCAATGGATGATTCACATACCGCTACTCTCAAACGAATCAAGGACTCTATCAATGTCGTCGGGTGAATGTTGATGTGGTCAACAAAACCTTTAAGATCAGAGCCGCGACTGGCTGAGATCAAGTCCCCGGAGTCTCGCGCGTTGATTCGGCCAGTACGAGCATCAATGCTGAGAATGGCAACTTCGTCGGAGCAAAGCGCTACCCGCAAAGTTTGCAGGTCATCTGTTAACCAGTTAGGCTGACAAAGCTCAAGAGATTATGGATGCGTACCGTTCAACGATAATTCTAACATTCCAGGCACCGAAAATGCGGTGCGTACTGGATTGCTGAGCATATTGTAGAAGATAGACAGAATTGCCTTTGAGTGTTGCCTGATAACCAGCCGTAAAATTTTCTCAAAGTCCAAGTCGTCGGCGTCCTGAAGAGAAATAAATAAGGTCATGGAACGAAAAGGGCAGATTGTGTTTACATACAATTTCAAGAGCCTTTGGAGGTAAAGTACAGTCCTCCGGTGGGATCAGGACCCCGTGAGCGCCTTGTGCGGGTTCCCATTTGACAACGAACCCAAGGGCTTCAACATCGTCGGAAGGTTTGGCAGCACCGATTTTGGCCTTTTGCTGCAGTCGAGAAACCGCCTTTTGTTTGAAATTCCGGCCACCACTAAAATTCGAGTCACGCGTTGTTTTTGATTCTTTTATCATGATGATTAGAGTCCCTCCAACACTGGGTAGAGATGAATTTGTTGAACGGGGAAACCTATACGAAATTTAGTACAGAAACTCAGCACAATGTCTTATTTCTTACTTCCAGTACGTTGCTTTTAAACACTTCCTATCAGGTGACATATCTATGTTGAGGTAGTCTGCCCAGCCAAGTGATCGCATTCGTTGGGCCTTCGATGCACGGTAAACATGGAGCACAATACTACATTATTGCTACTTACCTGAAACCATAAAATTTCGAGTTGATATGACAGCGACATCATTTCTTTGGGAGTTCAGAGCGGAAGATGTACTCCAAGGGCAAAATGAACGTACGAAGGAAGTTGAATATGCGAATCAAGGGGGCATCTATCACATTAGCTGGGAGTTGTGGCCTGGGAGCCATATCAGGGATATGGTGCTCATCGGCGGGCAATGGTAGGTAAAATGCTAGCCGTGCATCAGCTTCATCTATGATATGTCGCTTGATAAGACCCGTTGGTATACGCGGAAATTCTGCGGAACAGTTCAATATTTGGGCTGGATGAACTGGAAATGACCTACCTTGTGAGGTAGTTATGTCACCCCCAATATTGATCAGAAACTCTACGCTGACGAAAAACCACCCGTCTTCTTTGGCGCTACCTCGTAAGCAGAGCGAGCATTTAAACAGTTTGTCGACAGTAAAATGAACCCGGCCATGAGCTAGTCCATCATTGGATGTGCGTTCCCAGAAAGTAGGCAATTTGCTCACATATTTCGTATTGAGACATCTCGACTGGGATCAGCTCCGACATACGGAGACGATAGCGTATCGCCTCCTCAACGTCAACCAGCGTCTTTTGGACTTGAGCGTCTGTGAGTAGTGGTTGCGGAGTTGTAACTTTCTAAAGAGAAATGTGTGACTATAGTTTGGTATATGATCATCAATATATCCTCACTTTGATGCACGTTGGTAGCCTTAGGTACGACCCTTTGGTCAATACGTCGAGCGAAGTCAAAAGGTCATGGTTCCGAAGTCTGAAAAACTCGTAAAAACGTCATTTGAGATCCGACTTTAAGAATATTCACCTCGCTGAATCCAACGAATCCTTTCCATAATTGATACCCTTTATCGCATCCTCAAATTGTTGGTTTTGGGTCATGAGGAATGCAGTAATATTCTAAAATATCCGTCAAAATGTACTGAAGTGCTCGCGCGAATGATTGATAGAAGCTCACCATGCACTTTTGAATTGTATCTGCATCTCGCGACCACTTAGCCACTGCGTATAATTTGACGACCTGCTTCTTTATTTTTACAACCCAGTCCGCTAGCATACGTTTACGAGCGGTGTCCGACATATTAGGCATGCTAAACATAACTGAGATGTCATGTAATTTTTATTGCAAATTCCAAAACGTACGTTTCTGCTAATTCCGAGAGTTCGGCGTATATGGACTGAACCACACGCGACAGCAAATCGCCCAAAGGTATCTGCCCATCATGCACTACGGGAAGCTCGGTTTGCAAAATTTCGATAGGCACGTCGAAAGCATCGTCAAAGTATGCACCATTGCTGAAAGAAATGGCATCAGAAACTGGTTTAGATTGTTCTGTCGAGGCCCCCGCTAAAGTATCCTGGTTCATTGATTGGGAAGGGTGGGGTTTCTAAGGTTGCTTGGGCATGAACACGATCCAGATTGCACGAAACGGGTTTCTTAAATGAAGTCGAAGTAGTCTATAGGACGATTAGAAGCGAACAGATGATGTTTTTGGGATGAATGTAGTTCGAAGCTGATGACGGTTCTGGTATAACTGGTAAGTTGTGGACCTTTCCAATGACAATGGCAGTTACGAACAAACCGATCATTATGTTTTCCACGTGACCAACTTAGATTCGCACGCTTACTAAGTAATACTTTGAGCTTAAAGTTACTCTTAGTTATTCTAAGAAGGGACCGTTACCTCCAACACCGCTAGTTTGCAATTTGTACAGGACACGTCGTCCCGCAGTCATCATTTCTTTGACTTGTGTTTTTTTGGATCTCATCTAGGGCTTTATTCTGTACGACTTTCCCAAGAACGGTAGGCATGGATTACCTACGGACACTAGGTTCTGCTGCTGTTTCCACTCTGGTGCAGAAATCTGGTTTGAATCTACCTTTTTCGCTTGGTGCAAAAGTATCTCAACATGAAGGGTATTATAATCTTTATGATGCCACCAAGCGAGTGAGTAGTACCATGATCGATCTTGTCACTAATGGTTGATCAAACCCACCTAGGACGATGGTTCCCCTGTGTCAGTATTTGAATACGACTTCACAGATACTAGCAAAAAGAACGCGAAATCTTTTGCCCAAAATGCACTCAAGAAACTTAGGACTACTCGCCACCCTGATATATTAAAGTTCATGGACGCTGTTGAGTCAGAGTCGTCCATCTACATCATGACGGAGCGCGTTCGCCCCCTTTCAGACGCTATATCTCAATATTCTGGTCGGAGTCAACAAGAAAAAGAAGATTGGCTACTTTGGGGTATTCATCGTGTTTCAGTGAGTGGCTTTTACATGAGGTTATCCCTTTTCCTGAGGTGAATTAGGTGGCACTAAGTTTTATCAACGACCAAGCAATGTCCACTCATGGCAAATTGATAACGGACTCCATCTTCATCTCACCCTCTGGGGAGTGGAAGTTGGGAGGCTTTGAACTTTTCAGCAGTTCGAGAGATGAAAGTCCCATACTTTATGTCAGTTGTTGAAAGCTTACATACGGCGACGACACTGAAAAATCACCCAGACCCTTGGAAGCACATACCCTGGATCAATTAAATGGGCGCCTCCAGAAGTCAAGAAGACTGGTTGGTTAACCCTGAAAGAGTATGCGCCTCAGTCTTCTTCGAATGCAAACGTGTCATTGACTAAATGGTACCAGTTGTGATCCCGCAGCAGCCGATGCCTACGCCCTTGGCTTGTTGCTTCATGCTGTTTTTAACCCAAGTCACCCGCCTCCACCTACTGCAGAACCACCTCACCCACCTCCCGCAGCAAATTCAAGGGGATCTATACCTACAGCTGTGTTCCCAGTTTTCAAGAAGTTGATGAACCCTAACCCCAAGTCACGATTATACGCCAAAGGATTTTTGGAAGTAGGAATGGCAGAACAAGGTTTTTTCTCCAATAATCGGCTGGTCAAGGTTTGCTCTGGGCTGGATAACTTTTCCCTGGCAAGTGATTCTGAGAAAAGCACCCTCCTGAGGTACATGGCTCTGTCTCTCAAAATTCTGTGACTGACTCATATTAAAATATTCAAGAACGCTCAAAGATTCTGCGAGTTCATTTCCTCCTGAATTTGCCACTCACAAAGTACTTCCGTCTTTGGTCTCGGCATTAGAATTTGGCGGTGCTTCTGCAGCTAGCATTATTCCTCTCCTTCTCACTTTTGGCAGTCATACACCACCTGAGGAATACTCGAAGATCATTCTCACACCGATATTCAAGTTATACACAAACCCTGACAGGGGTATTCGAATGGCTTTGCTTGAACACCTGCCAGATTATGTAGAAAAGCTCGACAAAAAGGCAGTCAGCGAAAAAATATTCCCGCATCTGGTTCGTCAATCTGGTTCCAATCCCCTGCTGCCTGACTTTCATTGAAGCAACTAGGATTCTCTGATACTGTCCCGTTGATAAGGGAGGCAACCTTAAAGTCTATAAGCTTACTTGCACCCAAGGTGTGTGTCTCGCTTTCTCAGTCGAAAGATTCGATGCATATTCACGGATGCCTATTAGCTGACCGATCGATTGCTCAATAACGACCTATTGAGATTACTTGCGAAAACCCAGATGGACACAGAACCGTCTATCAGAACCAATACCTGCATTCTTATAGGTCGTCTCGGGCCAACGTTAGGGTACAACACCAAACGGAAAGTTCTTGTACCTGCGCTTTCTCGAGCTTTGAAGGATACATTCGTTCACGCTCGTGTGGCAGGTCTAATGGCATTCATTGCCACGTTAGAGTGTTACGAGATTTCCGAGCTCGCCACCAAGGTGATACCGAGTATCTCCTTTACCATGATGGACGAGGAGAAGTGAGTTTTTACTTTCTGGTTGTGCTTCCTTGTGCATCATACTACACCACCAGGATTGTTCGCGATCAAGCATTTAAAGCGATGGAACTTTTCATGAAGAAGCTACAAGATCATGCAGCTACTATGGTCGGTCTTTTAATGATCCGTTCATCATCTTTCTGACCAAGTTTAGCCCGAAACTGCTGCTGTTAATGGTGTCGATGGAGTATCGACCCTTGGTGCAGTACCTGTACCTAGTACTCTTGTCACAACAGCGGCTGGCGCTGCGGGTTCTTTGGCAGGTTGGGCTTTCTCGACGTTGGGTAAAAGAGTAGGTATCTAGCTTTTTCAGTATATTGTCTATATTGACGCTATTCTGTTCTCATTGCAGATGGCAGCCTCGGATTTGGAGACGCCAATGGCCACTACGACTGGGCCTGAAGTAGACCGCTCTAATTCTGCACCACCGACATCACTTAGCAATCATATCGGGGAAATTAAGCGTCCCACTTTCGCAAATAACCTTTCATCATCCAGTCTCCCAGCATCTCGTTCGACTGGTAAAGGTCTACAGCTTAATTCAAGCAAACAAAATACAAGCGTTGCAGCTGGAATTCTAGCTGATGAAATTTTAGAAGACGTTGCTGGATCTGCCACTCTCGAAGGTAATCCCTGGGGCAATGACGATCTCATCGATGTAAACGCAGATGAGGGTGATTGGAGTAAGTCAATAACTAATGTTGTGCCATTTCTGCACCATATTAATGATACCTAGGTGCCTTTGAGACTGCCCCTGTAAACTCTCCTAGCCCAAATATCCCGCAAACACCCTTCGCTACCGCATCCTTTGGCGGGACCTCAGTGTCCAAGGTTAATCATACACCTCGTACAGCTTCACCGTCAAATATCGCAAGAGCTCGGTCCCCTCTTTCCCCGAGCGGTCCTACATCTCGTCCTAAATCCCCGCCAGTTGTCCAAGACAGCTGGGACTCAGGGGCAGAATGGGGTAGCACGGAAGCTCCACCTACACAAATTTCTAGTCCGGCGACGACAGGCCACGCACCTTCGACCCTCACAAAGGAAGATAAAGCATTAGAGATGGCTCGCCGCAAGGAAGAACGGAAACAGGTATACTATCTACTCTATTGTTGGCGTTGCAGGCTCATAAACTCGACTCCAATTCCAGCGCATTGCCATGTTGAAAGAACAAAAGAAGTCTGCCACACAGAAGCCCAGTTAAGTTGGAAACGCCCACATGTGCATTGTAATACACTCGCGACTAGGATCTATTGTAGCAAAGCCCACTATACTGACATCTATCATGGTAGGAATAGAGAATACCCTTAGTGATCCGTCACCTCCTCTGAGTATTATTGTTACCCTAGTCAATATATAATCATGATACCACGTATTGAACCTTGAGTCCCAAGTGATATTGATGTATAATTTATCTTTTGAAAAATCTATGCGAATATTTACGGCTCTACTCAGGAAAGAGTTGTCAATACTGTGAATTTCGTGAGGAGTTGTAAGGATTCGGACCGCTACAGTGGGTGTTTGATCGCATTCCGGGTGATCGCCGGCAGTGTTCATACAGTCACCTGCGCCTCTTTCTCATTACGTTCCTTCCATCTTCATTGCTTGACCTTTTCTTCTATTGTAGTGGCGCGAACACTTTATGCTTTCAGGGCTCAGTGCCCGCAATGAGCGAGAAGAAAGATACAGAAAAACCGACTGTGTATCAATCTCACCCCCCAGCATGGCTACCAACGTTCCATGCCTCAGCAGACCTTGGTAGAGCATATTCATCTTCTAATATCTACCCTCTATTTGACCATTGTTTCAATAGGGTTTCCTGGATTTCACCCTCCTCGGCCTGGTCGCGATGAAGATGTTCTAACGGAGAACAATGTAAAACTCGGCTACATCCTGTCGCAGTCGGTCTCCGTAAGTTAATTACGATGGATGAACTCACCATGACGAAGTTGACTTCTGTTATCAGGTGGAGACGTTCAGTGCCCAGGCAATGATCAATGAAAAGTTGCATTCCAACGAGACGCTGTCAAAGCTCGAAGAGCTTATGAATGAAGTCTTTATCCGTCGTGTTGATGCTATCCCAACAATTTCGTTAGTCCCTGCCCAAGTAACACTCTGAATTGCCATTAACGCCCACCTAGCCCATCCACCTTTCGGATACCCACTAGAGTAACTCTTAATGATGCCAAACGCAATGCGTGGTTTGCCGACCTAGCCAATCCAGATGTACCGTTGCATAAACTGGGGAAAAGTGTCCCTCACGCGGCCAAGGGACAGGACCTCTTAGATTTACTGCACACGAACAAGGTGGCAATACCCAGGGCAGTCTGGTTTTTGCGCGTTTTTGGTGTTAATGAGACTGTGGGTGTCCAACCAGCCTGATCGGCTTTTTTGACCGTGCTAACGTTTTCAGACAGGCAGGGTTGAGGAACAAGCCCAACTACATCCCAACACAATACAGCATTGACTGGGCGAACGTTGTTACTGTCTACATGAGGAAGCAACTGGGAGAGATCAACCTTCCTAGTGCGCCGAGACCCGGAGTGGCGGTTAAACACACATTCAGAGGTATCTTTGCGGAAACTGAGACCCGAGATAGATGGATGTCAAGGTTTTCATACTGGTCCGTCATCCCAAAGCTTTGTTTTTATATATCCTCACACACGCATTGATAGCTTGAAGCTTCTTCGCTCTTTCTATGCGGAAAGCTTAGTTGACCATCGCACATTCTTGACGTGGCTCGTCCAGCAAATGATGACGTGCAATCTTGCTCAGGCAGCATTTTTGACCCGTCTGATCGATGAATACCTTGATGACATACTTTCTAGTCGTGCAATAGCACGATCACTTGTTGAAGCATGTGCAGCCAAATTATCTGAGGTTAATATTATTCATCTCTCAACGAACCCTGTTAACACGAGGCCTTTAGATATCCACCACGCCAGCACAGAACGTACTTCAAGACACTACAGCACTCTTGCGTGAGATCATCCAGGTGGGGCATCTACGGCCTTATGTCTTGAGGTTCAATGACTAATTTGGCTTGTATTTCAGCGTATATGCTTTGCAATACCAGACGCTCTCGTCGGTCCAAAAATGTGGATTGCCTATTCACCTCTCCTAGAAGACATTTTGACAAAGCCGACAATGCGGATATCGAACGACCGATGTATCGAACAAAGCATCAGAGACCTTCACCACCTGTTATCGGAGAAGTACACCGACGTAAGGCAAAGAAACGAAGCCATGCTTTTTCGCAATCCTGTCCTGCCGGTATCCGCTCGTCTGGGTACTGCCGTTGGTGATGTCAAGGTTTGTAGACACGTTCTCTACCGCGATCGACTGCTTATATAGTTGTAGTTGCTGAACGCTATCTCAGCGGCCACAAACCTGAACGATGTCGAGTATTTTAACAACGATGTCTCCGACCTTTCTGGTTTCAAAGAGAAGTTGGATATGCTGTTAGCATGGAGTGTTACACCCATGCAATACGGGGAACATCGACCATTCGCCGCGGCGACTTTGATTCGCATTTGGCGAGACAGGGCCTGTGATCGTGCCAGTCGCCGTGATGTAGAGACACCTAGCGAGTATCTCCAAGACCAACTTTTTGATTGGCTTGACAAATCCGAGATCGCAGGTGAGGTCGAGAATGTCAGAAGTGTAGCATTGCTATATGGAAAACTCGTAAAATACGAGATTTTTAGCTACGCAAGATATGTCCAACGGCTGATAGCAAGAGGAGAGCCTGGCCTTGGACAAAATGATGTGAGAGAAACAATCGTAGCCGTCAGACATTTGCTGACAGTCTTGTAGCCAACAGCCTCTCGCCATAGACTGTTCCTCAGCTCCGTACCCTTGTTTAACGCAACATCGTCTGTCTCTAGTCAACGGAAAGTCATTCTATATGGCATCAGGGCTCGTGAAACACCAGAAGACATCACAGAACGAGATATCAGGAAGGAGATCCGCTCCATCCTTCCTGACGTCTTCCAAGGTACGTTTCGTCGCTAAAAGTCTTCATTGGCCATCAACGTTTACAGATATTTCAGGCAACACTTCCATACCGGTTACCCTGTCTATGGCAGATCTTTGCGCGCAGGTGAAAACGTTGCTGGAATCTACTAGATACATTCAAGTGAGGACCTTTCGACAATGGCTCCTCCCTGTGTTTAAGAAACATATAACACGGTAGGCCAAAGTTTGTTTATTCGAACCGATATGATAAAGTTTACGCCATTTTAGCCCAGATGTTTCTTGTGATGGGCTTTTGAGATCTTATCTCATTGCAGTGGAGGTCATGGCTCATTGCAAATGTTATCATTCCATTCTCGATGTTAGTTATCTTTTTTGTTGCCGAAACCACTTGCACTAACTGTTTGCTTTAGCTAACCCTGTGTATGCTGGAACATTGTACCGACACGAACGCCATGAACGGTCTTGTCGGCACGTTTTACCGTTATGGCGTTATCTGGGCGTGTATGGATGAAGTTCCAACAATCGTAAACGCACTAGACGCAGCTCATCAGACATGGAAACAAAGAGGAGTTCAGTCTAGGCCTCTATTGACTCTGATAACGCAGCTGGATAATGACCGATATCTCACCCCCGCATCACGAGAGCGAAATGCTGCAGATGTTGCTGCATTTGCACTAGTAAGCTATAACACATATGACGAAACAACTCAACTTATTTATATTTTTAGGCGCTACAACCAGTTGTTGATCGTCCAGAAAATGTCCCAGAAGCATTGACTGAGATTCTCCTACTCGCTGGAGAGACCGACCCCACTGCACCCTCAATGCTGGCAAACGGGTTGTGGTTAAAGTACCGCACATCACCTTTGTGGGCTTGGAGAGTATGGGACAATACGATTGCTAGTCTGCGTCAGATTCCGAACATGATGTCAGATTCGGACGCCATGAGGATATGCGCATTAAAATACGGAACCTTCCTCTGGCACGTCGACCAACATTTACCTCACGGGCTAGATAACGACGTGCTTCAATGGTTTATGGGACCTGGAAAAGCAGAGATTGCCGCTTTAAACTCCAATGTCTGGATTGTTCTTCAAGAAATGCTTCTGTACCTTGTCATTAGTGGTGCTCTCAAGGCCACCACTATTCTTCAAGGTCTGATCTATCCCGCTTGGCAACTCGGTGCAAACAACTCCTTGGAACAAGTCTTCGTGTCCGATACATACCTCTCATCAGCCAACAGTTTATGCCATCGTCTGCTTTTACAGGACGACTCTACCGAGAACGCCCTTCCATCAAACGATATGTTCGAAGTGCAAAGCATCAGAACACGGATACAGGACGTTTTTGAGGAGCCACATTTTGCCATGTTGGTCTTGAGCATCCCTGCCCTTATATCTCTCGAGCATAATAGTGTTATTCCACAAGCATTACGCCACGAGTCAAATGCTCTTCGCTGCCGACTTTGTCAGCAAATCAGTTTCCGTCAGGCCGCCTATCGCAATCTGGACATTGTTCGTGACGCCTTCGAAAATTCTCCCCATCTCATGACTGGCTTGACTGGTGCTGATGAATCGAGTAAGCGGGCGCTTGCCGGTCTTAGGATGATTCTTGGGGACTCCGCAGACGGTATGCATACCCTTCTATCTCTATGACAATTACTTATGCATATGACACAGATACAAATGTTTATGATTGGCCAGAGGTGACATGCCTACTCAGTCCATGGAAAATCGCAGCTACAAACATCCAAATGCAGCTTCAGATCAAGCAGCTCGGACGAGCACTATACCAAGAGTCAACTGCTAAAGGCGCAACCGCGGCACTGAATAAATTAACGGCGATGCTGCTTAATCATACGCAAACGTCAGAAGAGGCCTTTTACGTTGGAGAAATGGTCAAGGGTGCCGACGTTCAAGTTGCAACAAAGGTGCTGTCAAGTTCTGCTTGACACATTGCGACCAATACTTACTCTCTACAGTTCATCAATACGGGCTTTCAGTGCATCGTGGAATTAATCAATGCTAACAATGGAGTCCCTCCGCGAGTTGGAGAGCTTCTGAGAGTGTTGGTACATGTTTCCCATCCCCTCCGAGAATTCAACGGCGGACCACTTCCAACCTTGGACGCCGCTGTTCAAGAGAGTTTCCTATGCGCCGTTGATAAATTGGAAAGGGTACTGGAAAGCCAGATTATTGACGAGGCCCAACGCTCGGAACAATCAAAACACGATTCAATACTCTTGCTTAGGCTGCTCCAATTTATGCTCAGTTTCAGAACCACATGGACAGCAAAGTCAAAGGATTATGCCCATCAATTGGCTAACAGCTTGTTTCGATTTTGCCTCGTGCGTTTGATTCAACCTGTTCGTGGATAATATTTTGACGAACCCTTCCTACAGCATTGTGCCATTGAACCCGAACTTAATGTCACTGTATATCCAATCGTATTTGATACCCTCTTGGCTATTTATGACGGTTAGGCCCTTTTCCAGCGGTTTTCACCAGGATTAAGCTTTTTGTTTTTAGAGATTCCGCATGATTCAAAGACCACGACCTTTGACCCCTACCGTTACTATCCCAACATATCACCAAACGCAATAGCTGCTGATATTCCACCAGAATATCAAAAACAATTACGTGCCCTACTTGTCCAGCTACCAGTCAAATCTGCAGTTACAAATCTTGTGAATGCACATCGGGATTCAGAAGGGAATGTTGTGTACGGGCCTTCCGTTGTCAACAAGCCCTGGGAATGGACGGAAAACTTGGGTGAACCGTCTAACCCGGAAGGGAAAGAAGACGAAAAGCAGAAAAACGTACGGGAGCGGTTCAACGCAAGATACGTCGTCAAAAACTCTGGTTCAATCTCTTTGGACAATTTCGGGGCCAAGTTGACAGGTGATAGCGTTCAGGATCTGGATTGGGAAGACGAGGGTTGGAAACGGTCGTTTGAGGATGGGCTCACGGAGAGTATTTTCATCCGTGATTGGAGGGAGACTCGAGTGCAGCGAGAGCCTGAAATTGAACCAGATGTGCTTAGTATCGAAGGTGACGGTGATGCTGGCCACGATGGAGGTGTGGTGAGGCCAATGCGCTCTGTGTCGAGCTCTTCTACCATATCGCGTTCATCAGCCGGCACTGCGACTTCGCGACAGCAGCGCCCCAGCCCCGCCCACACAAGGACATCCATGCAAGAATTTATTGACGTGGACAGCATTTCAACGACTACAACCTCTTCCTCAGTGAAAGCCCGGGATGCCTCGAAGCGTAAAGCTTCTGTAGCTGAGATGAGCGATGACGAGGTTGAGATTGTTGAGGGCCCTGTGACAATAACATCTGGAGCAGGAAAGCGTCAGAAAGGAGGAAAGGCGCCGCCTAAAGCTCGAAAGAGGAAATGATACCATTTTTTGAACCTGCCTCCTTGATTTCTTTTGCTTCCTATCCTTACTTTAGTGGATTAACGTGTAGATTAGCAGTAATGTAATACTATTGTGTACAGAATGGTAAGCTAGAACGGGCAACAGTTATACAGCAATTGGTGATAAGAATACTCTGTCTTTTCAGACATAATGGATATGCCAAAATAACCCTAATAGAAAAACCCTGGCTGAAGGCCTCTTGAGTGTTAGTAAATAGACTCCGAAATACTATGAAAGCTTCGACTTGGGGAAGTAGCCATCCCATGGGCTGTTACGCGCGATCGGATGCTTAGACTTGGGTTTTGGACTGCCTCGTCCTGAAGCGGCTGCAACCGTTCGAATGAGTTTTTTCATTGCGAAAGCTTCTATGGGGGCCGATGTCACTTGTGATCGACATTCTGGACACTCGTACTTGGGTTCGATGGGAAGCGTCTGCTTGAGTGCAGAAATGGATCGAGGATCTGCTGCAAGGTTTGGATAGGCACAGAGATAGTCGAGGATTTGGGAAAGTGCATGGATCTGATGTGGGCGACCCGCATGGTAAGCCGGGTGCGCGGCGAGGAACTTGGCCTGTGTCGTGTCGAACCAGTCAAGGAGGCACTTTTGACAGAATGTATGCCCACAATTGGGTAAGCTAGGGGTAGCAGCCAAGTTTAGATTATGGTATAATGCTGCGACTTTTAACTTGAACATACGTGTAGGGTGTCCACATTTCCGATGCACAAATGGCGCACTCGAAATGCTCAGATACTTCAGCTGCATCCTAGATGTCAAAGCCTGAGTAAAATTATACAATTTTTTTAAGCCTGATAACTCACAAGCACAATTTTAGTGTCATCCTTTACGGATTTCAACTTCGCATTGTCTTCCTGAAGAGCTTTTAACTGCTTCATTGCAATGTCAGCGTGGCGTTTGCTTCTTACGGCCTCCTATCGAAGAATTTTGTGTGAGCAATGGCTGGAAAAAAAAATAAAAAGATTCTGAAGTACTTCTTTGGCCTTTACCAGTTCTCTACGAAGATTGGCTATGATAGATGCATGTGATGAAGGATGTGGTGGGGTATCATCGTCGTCCGACGATATCTCTATAATTTCTTGAACTTGGGGGAGTGGAACTGTGCTGGAATTGGATTTATGAGGTCTTATTTTCGCCTTGGATTTACTGTTAGGTTTATGCGATTGTGATGATGTTCCTTTGGATGATTCTGCTCTGTCTAGGGTGAGGGAAAGGACATCCTGGTCAGCAACGCGATCTTCTTTGGAGGTGCGATGACTGGGTGGACTATTTGTGGAGAAAGGCGTTGAACGTGAAACTGAACTTTGAGAAGTTCTGGTGGCAGGCATGACTGAAAGTTGAAGAGAGATGATGGAGGTTCGAGGTCAAGCCATGAAATTGTTTGAACAAAGGTTGACCTACACAAAAACACGCTTCCCATTATTACTACTTCCTAATTTGGATATATGTCACATTAATAACTACAACAGTAACAAAAATTATCAAACAGTGTCCTTGAGCTCTTTTATACAGTTTTTTATAACTCTAATTGTTTCAGACCTGTCAAATAGTAATCGACGACATGGTTGGTTAGGACAGGTGGCTTTCCAGCAGCTGATAGCTTCAGGCCATGACGAAAGGCCTTCGTCCAGAATAGTATCACCCAAGGGCCTTTTGTCCATCTCAGCCAACATCTTCCCCTTTAATAACTTCCAGGTGTAGTCCACAATGGGATGATGACATTCTATACATGTAGAGGCGCCACCTGAAACAAAGGGCGGACTGTTCAACGCTTTTTCAAGTCTGATAAAAGAGTAAAAAATTAATTTATTTGCGGGTTAAAGTTGCGCGAATTGGCTGTGACTTACTCGTCTTTTCGAGAACGGTGGAGGACGAACAGGTTGAGCATAGCATCAGAAGATAAAGCCCGTAAGGTGGATCGGTGTGTCTGGTCATAGATATTCATAGAAAGTGTCCTCCGTGATAATTCTTTGGCTTCTTGTATCCACCCATGGCGACATGCTATGGCGTAAAGACGAATGGGATCGGAGAGGGTGGTGGTCATAATATACATTCTGATAAGAGAAAGCGGACCCGCCATATCATATTTCTCTGCGGCATAGGCCAGGCTTTCTAATGTATCATGAGAAACGATGTCAGGAAAGGCAAAGCCACAGAGCATGCGAAGGAGACATTCCAGGATATCTGCATCTTCGTCAAGATATATTATATTGGGGGGAGACGTGTCAGATCTAAAAAGTTGTTTTTACTTCTTGATAATAGCTAAAGAATAAGAAGACGTACTGGGGTAGACTGAACATGGTCTGAAAGAAACCAGACGTGGTCCGCAGTGTAAAAGACGGAACTCGAAAATATACTTTTGCATCTTTTGAAGCCAAGATAACGTCGGCTTCTTGAGAAGAGAACTCTGGATGGTATTTCAGTCTGTCGACATCTATGTCGTTGTGAGATGTTGAGTAGTTGTGATCAGTTTCGAGTTGCATCGTTGGCGTACAACATCAAAGTAGCAAAATTCAGGGGCGTCAGTGACAGCCGTCTAATTTCAGCCCGGACCGCCTGCCCATTTCAAGCTCAAGAACCACACTTAAAGGCCAACGATGCTTCAACGATTATCCTTCCTTCTCCCAATCACATCTAGGTCAATGTCAACAACCTCTGCGCCAGTTCTTCACAAGTTTTTTGTTTACTGTCCTGACAAGACAGAACCAGGAACACTGGACAAGAGGCTTTCAGTTCGCTCACAGCATTTGGAGGTCGCCAAGGAGCGCATTGCAAATGGTTTTATCCGTTGAGTATTAAATTGTGGTCTGATTCACTATGGAATGCCTATTCAACGATTCAGATAGGTGTTGGAGGTATGATGACTACCCCAGAGGCACTCACAAACCCGGAGGCACCCAAGCAAATGGTTGGGTCCGCGTTCATCTGTGAGGCTGAGAATATCGAATTGTGCGATAGCTTGTCCTCTTTTAAATAATTTCAATCTCACATATTCAAAGGGTTCGCAAGAACGTGGAAGAGGATATATACTACACTGCAGGGGTGGTGAGTATCTTCTGGTCTTCGCAATTTCCTTACCTGAACATTTAAAATCCGCAGTGGGATCCAGAAAAGATTGTTATCCTTCCTTTCTTCGCCGCGACTCCCATTCCTTGAATCCATCGAATACCAGTGTACTACGTGTTATATCCAGAGAACCATCGACTTATACCTTCGGACCGGTTCGACAAAGACTTGAGCTTAACGGACAATCAGTTTTCCCATATACATATGCTGTTTAAAACCATTCGAATCTCTTCCACACGTTCCTTCATGTCGCAATCTAGCAGCAGCCCAAAATTGAAACATTTCTTCGTGTATGCACCTGACAAAGAGGGAACTATCGATATACGATACCAAGTGCGAGAGACACATTTAAAAAATATAAAGCCTTTTATTGAGGCAGGGGTGGTTCGTGAGTGTTGCATTGTTACTAACAGATTCCGTCTTCTAACGTCTTATCCGATGGAAACGCAGAGGTTGGGGGTATGATCGTCGAATCTGAAGAAGATGTTGGCAGTGTACGCCCACGAGCGTTTGGTTCTCATCTGATGATCAAGGCGGAATCTTTGAAAGAAGCTCGAAAGCTGATTGAAAACGACATTTACTACACATCAGGCGTTGTGAGTTGGCTTAATGGCTATCTACCCGAGGTTTTTGTTGACAATTAGATACATTTCAAGTGGGATAGCGAGAGAATTGTGATTCTGCCTTTCATTTCTGCTACTCCGTTCCCTCAGTAAATACTAAAGATAAATTGCCAGCAAAATGACACGTAGAATGAGACTAGTTATGAGAGCAGTTGTTGTCCATGAACCGGTCAAAAAAGCAATCAGCAAGTAGCCGAACCCCGGAGCG
Source organism: Panaeolus cyanescens (assembly GCA_002938355.1). Classification (NCBI taxonomy): domain Eukaryota; kingdom Fungi; phylum Basidiomycota; class Agaricomycetes; order Agaricales; genus Panaeolus; species Panaeolus cyanescens. The sequence goes on along the minus strand of NHTK01001383.1, from coordinate 109,701 downwards.
TCATATGGCTACAAGCTTTTTGCTCACCGACGCCTCTTCAACCTGCTCATCACACATCTTTGTAATGTCCATTTATTTCCCCCGCACAACCATTCAAAAGGGCTTGCAATTTGCAAGGCCAATCGCTCATCGCAACCCCATATTTGTTCGTTTCATGTCTGCCAACCAGAAATCGTATGAGCACATCATCGTGTCCCGGCCGGATCCTTCGGTAGTCCTGGTCACCCTCAACAGACCCAAGGCTTTGAACGCTTTATGTCGTGCACTTTTCTACGAGCTCAATGAAGCGTTGCAAGAAGCTGATTCCGATGACGCCATTAGTGCAATGGTGCTCACTGGCTCTGAACGCGCTTTCGCAGGTGAGTATCCACAATCTCATTCATCTGACACCCACACGTCGCTAAATCTATTCACTAGCTGGTGCTGATATAAAGGAGATGAAGGACAAACAATGTATGTATCGTCTCGCTCAATAATAGCTTTCCATCTTCATCTAATTCAAACAATCCAAGATGCGGACGTCTACAAGAACAGATTCTTGGAACACTGGACCGCCATCGCTAACTTGCGTAAGCCCCTCATCGCTGCTGTTAGCGGTTATGCAGTAAGTAGATTAAAGCTTGAATTGACCTCTATAGCCCAAGTCACATTACAATTCGCTCATACATCTCTTAATAGCTTGGTGGTGGATGTGAACTTGCTCTCATGTGTGATATCATTCTTGCGGCTCCCAACGCCAAATTTGGACAGCCAGAAATCAATCTTGGAGTTATTCCTGGAGGTGGAGGTTCCCAACGTTTGGTTCATGCCATTGGGAAATCCCGCGCCATGGAACTTACATTGACTGGCCGTCAGTTCACCGCTCAAGAAGCTTCCGACTGGGGCATGGTCAGCCGTGTCGTCGGTGAAGGCGAAGGCGAGGTCGTCAAAGAGGCTATCAACATGGCCAAGGAGATTGCAACCAAGAGTCAGATTGCTGTTCAAGCAGGCAAAGAAGTAGTTAATGCTGGTCAGTCGCAAAGCTACTGCAACATATTTGTTTACTCATTCCAACCACAAATCCAGCTTATGAATTGACGTTGCAGGAAGGTTTAAGGTTCGAAAGAAGGATTTTCCACGGGCTTTTCGCGACCAATGACCAGAAGGAGGGTGAGTTATTTTCATACACTCCCTTTTGTGCTACCACTAACACGGCCTACATCAAGGTATGACTGCGTTCGTTGAGAAAAGGAAGGCCAACTTCACACATTCATAAGCGTTTCAAATTATCTTTAACATATACCCGTCACTGCACGCTAAGCGAGAATAAATTATGTTTTCTGTTTTCAAATCAGAATCAGGTTGACCAAAGTATTGGTAGATTGCTCTTACACTGTGAGGTCTTTCGCCAGCGGAATACGCCCGCAACCACGAGAACTGGAAGAATGAACAGATCTAGTCTTTTTCCCTTTCATAAGATATCACGCACCAATCCCAAGTCCTGCTAGCATTCGCTTTTGCACTGGTGTTCCCGGAGCAGCTGTCCTCGACTGCCAAATAGCATAAGAACCAGTCCCTGCGAGGACACTCGTTCCAATGATCCTACACGATAGACATTCTTGCTTCGCGGGAGTAGATCCTTGTAACCCTACGTTTACTGATTTCATGTCATGGTGAGTGTTTTCTGACATGGTCGTGTCCTGTTTTCGCCTTGCTAAGTCGAGTTTGTGGAGGTTTTCGGCAAGTTACGCAGTAACCGTTGACTGGCTAACCGGGGCGTCCATGTGGCTTGAGCGGCCCCAACGGATATAACGGGCCCCTGCGGTCCGTTAAATTCCCCTCTGTCCTCGAACACCCCGAGTCCCCGACCATCGGTCGCTGAAACTTTGGACGTCTGACCTGAGTCATATCAACCTTGCGCTAAAAGTAAAGCATTCCTCTGTCTCTATTGTTCCACCATTTGATACCTGAAATAAGGTGACGATACCATCTGATTCCCTTCGAATGTCGTCCTCCATGCCGCCTCGTGTAACAGGTCGGTTATAGAATGCAAGTTCGTCGAACACATTTCTCCTGCTTGTGCTTAGCTGGCGACATTGGGAGCCTGTGCTAATCCGGCTGATTTGGGAGTAAACCTTCCAACTTTACTGGATCTGTGGATTGCATTGTATAGCCATCTCTGTTTTCAGCAACATGCACATGTTGTTCGCTAGTCCCGTGTTTAATCGACATATTTTTGTAGTAAGTGATTTTAGCATTTGTCGACCTTTGATTGTTTTCGCAATCTCCGCTCACTCTTACTCTCCATCAGGAAGGCGATAGTGGGACCCAAGACGGTGCCCCTTGGCCCCCCTGCTGAGTCCGATTGAAGACAGTACTAGTCCGAGCGCTTGAATAGTTCTACCTGTTCGCAATGTGCTCTCTAGAGTTTGGAGGTCTTACAGCGCAGCCCCTAGGTGCGTGTACAGTGAAGAACTATTTTCCCGCTTTCATTCCCATTTCAAGTCTTCAATGTGGCACATCGGTGCGACATTCCACGTACTTATCGTGCCATCTGCCTTCAGATGTGCTGTCCCAATATCCACTTTGGCTGGCCAGTCAGCAAATTGGGTTACATTAAGAGTAATTGAACCCTTCAACACATTGCATACACAAAGTTTGACAAAGGCGTTGAAGGGTCGCGTCAAATGATCTCTACCGGCTCAACCTCGACGTGTTAAATGAAAGGTTCGAGCGAGGTTCGAGTTGTCGCGTTGGATAATTACTTTAGTCGGTGGTGAACCCAATCAATGGCAAATACCCTCCTCGAATATCATGCATCATGAATGCCAACGCCCATCGATACTGCATTGCTTCTGTTTATTTGAACCTTGAAGCGGCGGTTGCAGTACAAATGTCCCAATCTCAATCTAATCTCCTCTCGAAGTCCTCCAAATGGAGAGAAATATTTGCCGCCGATGACTTGATACACTGCGACGATTGGAGTAATTATCAATCGTGCGTGCATAATCACTGTCAGTTTACAGGGCAATATGATGTCAACAAGGTCGATGAATTGGAACTCACGCCGTCTAAATTGGCCTGGCTTGTATGTACTTATAATTAAAGCAAAGGATCACCGTCACGTGTAGAATGATATGTTATTAGGGAGAAGACTTTTGGATAAACCGATTTAGCAAGTTTGTATGGTGGTGAATCGAGGTTTGGAAGAAGACGCCATGTTCGGCGAAAGTCCTGATATCGGGTCATTGTCTAAACCCGGCTGCCGCTGTTCCCAGACGTTTATATGCTCTACTTGACCAGATTCATACCTCATCGTTTGTCACATGTAGGACCGAAGCGGCTCGTCGAAATCGTTTAAATGGCGCACCATGTCGTCTGGGATTCCTGCATCCCCATCCCATTTATTGCCTTTCCGTAACATACTGTCAACTGGAAAGTCCGTCCCCGCTCGCTACAAGTTCGTAATCTCCTTGTTTGGTCTGAAGCAAGGCTATTCCCCTTCGTCCCTACTCTGTGCTCAGGTTTCCTCTTCAGTTCTCCAGTGCTATGTCGTGGGATACGTTCTCATCTATCAATTTTTGGCACGATCGACTTGTCGGCCAATCATGGCATTCATGGGTCGAAACAACCCATCCCAGTGTAAGAAGTTCCCTCGTCGATCATAGTCGATGCTCAAAACATACCCACTTTTTACAAACGTCTCTACTACAGGTCATCATCCTAGGCTTTCCTGCAGCTTTCGTACTTCTATCTTTGATTCGCGCGATACACCGGCGCACCACAGGTATCAGCCTGTCACATATTCCAGGGCCTGAGCCAGAGTCCTTCCTACTCGGTATGTATGTGGTCGTCAGATAACCGTGACAGCTCCTACTCACGAATTGTAACCAGGCAATCTGCCAGAAATCTTTCAGAGCCAGGCAGGGGTACCCGATTTCAAGTATCAGAGCAAATTTGGCGATGTTGTCCGCGTCAAAGGCCCTTTTGGGGTATTATTTCTTTCCTAAAAATGACGTCCTGGCCCTTGTGAACCCACGCCTTTGTCCTATTTTTATAGGAAGACCGTCTGCTTATCTCTGACCCCAAGGCGTTGCAGTATATATTCCATACATCAGGTGACAGTGCTTACCCTAGAACACGGAAGTTGTTCACTGAAACACAGACAGGTTATGGATTCTTAAAGTGGCCTGAGCGAACGGAGATTTCACGGGTGTTGATGGGGCGAGGTCTTCTGTGGGCGGACGGTACTAACTTTTAAGTATGCTGTTGTCAACGGCTTCTTTGCTTACACATTGTCAGGTGAAACTCACAAACGACAACGGAAGGTTATGCTCCCAGGGTTCGGTGGTAAGGATGCAATTGATTAACAGGGTATATCTGGCTTAATGACATCCAATAGCACCCGAGTCAAAATCATTCGTTCCAATATTTCGGCGCGTAAGCGCTCAGGTAAATGAGGAGATTTCGTTTGTTTTTCTTCCTCAAAATAACGTCATCTCGATTGTTTTTTCAGTTGACGGAAAGGTGGAACGATCTTATCGCCAACTCGCAAGATCAAAGTGTCGTTCTTAATGTGGCCTCTTGGTTGTCTCGGGCGACGATGGATTCCATTGGTGAAGGTTTGTCAATTCGAATTCACAGCTAGTGCCATTCACTATAATGCTTAAACCCCGTAATATAGCCGCCTTTGATTGCCATTTCGGTGCCCTCGCAGACTTGGACAACGAGTTCATGAAAGCCTACCTGGGTCTGATGTAAGCTCACTTTCGATGCATCTTCGAAAGTCGTCCGCTCACCGTTGGACAGGTCTGACACACTTGGTTCACCCCCGAAGTCCGCTATTCTAATGCAGACGTTACTTCCCGTCTGGGCCCTCAATCTCATGTCCAAGTATTCTCAGGCAAGAAATCTCGTTCACGCACGTCACACCGCGAAATTAGCAAATGCTATGACCAAAGAGCTTCTCGATTCGAAGGCTGAAGCGCTGCTTCAAGGCAAGGGCAGCAAAGATGTTCTCTCTCTTCTTGGTTAGTGGGACTGAATTGATTTGTATCCACATGGAAGTGCTAATCCTTTCTCAGTGAAAGCAAATAACTCGGAAAAAGCCTCGACCCGACTCACGGACGAAGAAATGCTGGCACAAGTTCGGTTAGTTTGATTCCATGTTTTTTTGTTGGATCAGTCATTTTAGCTGATGTAACTTCTCCAGTACGCTTCTTCTGGCAGGCCACGAGACAAGCGCAACCACGCTTTGTTGGGTTCTTTTGGAACTGGCTAGAAATCCCGATGTCCAGGAAAGACTACGTCAAGAAATAAGAGAAACCGAACAAAACATCCACGCTCGAGGCGATCCCGATTTTACCGCCAATGATTTCGACTCGATGCGATATCTGGGGGCTGTGATCAAAGAGTCCATGCGTTTCCACCCAGCGCTTTATCACAACTATCGTCAAGCGGCCAATGATGACATCTTGCCCCTCTCGAAGCCTATCATGACCACAGACGGAAGAAAGATCACCGAACTGCCAGTTTCAAAAGATACCAAGATCATCCTTTCAATAGCGGCGTACAACAGGTAAATTCTGCCTACTTGAAATGCCCAAACAGTGGCTCACACGATTTACTCAGGAATACGGACGTATTCGGTGAAGACGCTCATGTATATAATCCGGATAGGTGGTTGGAACGCAGCGACAAAAAAGGGCCAACACTGGGCGTCTATGGAAATTTGTATGATTTCAGTCAGTTGAAACATCTTACCTGCGTTACTAACGGTTAATTAGGTTAACATTTGCTGGAGGTGTACGAGCCTGCATTGGATGGCGGTTTGCACTATACGAGGTTTTCGCACTGACAGTCGAAATTATCAACAACTTCCAACTTGCTACAACACCAGATATTCAAAGACTTAGAAGGGAGGCTTGTCTCGTCATGATCCCAACATTGGAGGGAGAGCAGTTAAAAGGAGAGAACCTGCCGCTGCGCGTCAGCCTGGCGCCACGGGATTAGCGTATTGAGGTTAATTTTATTATATCCACCTGTTTCTCCTCTTTCATTGACGATTATGTGATTCCGACGAGCGCTTCTGTAATTACCATATTTTGGTCATGGCTTCCCAGTTATGTTTTTCGAATGACAGTTAGGGGTAGACGGACATCTTAGTCCACGTGATGCAGAAGTAGTTCGTGTATTACCATAAATGGAAATTTAGCATTAATTTACTTGGATGTTTTTCGTGTTTTTGCCGCTGTTCATGTCGTCATGTTTTCACGAACTTGCAGAACAATTGTCCGTTCCAACTGTCTCTCCATCAAAAGGCAGGCAATTCTAAGGACGTGAGTTAGTCTACGAAGAGGTCAACCAATTACATTCTTACTTTAAACAGGTATTCATCTTCCGACTCCATTTTTAACAACGATGGCGCTTGGGACAAAATTCTGGCAGAACTAGACACTCCTCAATCCAGACCGCCTGGAACTACAAATGCCAAGCAACGGCCCTCAAGGCAGCCTGGAGCTGCAAGGCAATCAATAACAAAGCGCGAAACAAAGTTGCTATCAGACATGCTGAACAAGATATTGGACAATAAACCCAGCAATGAACAAGAGGAGCTCCGCCTTGGACTAGGAGGAGGAAAATTGGGAGACTTGCTAGGGCAACTGCGCCTACACAGGCCCAATTCACGAAGGACGGATGAACTCACAGTTCAAGAAGAGCTAGATGCGAAGAAAGAGCAGATGTCTTTATGCGAAGACGACCTTCATCTCTTAGAATGGGCACAGGAACATGTTTTCAAGGAATCCGTCGCTTTTGAAGAAACGGCCAAAGCGGCGATGAAAAAAGCAGCACAGGAGGGAAAGGTCACTCAACTACCGACACTCCAACCCCCTACATATCCTCACATGATTGCCGCCCTCATGAAAACTTTTAGGGAGCGCTACCGAGACCCCCACCTCGCGCTCGCAATCTTCAATCATGCCCAAAATCTGTCTATCGTTTCTTACGTATTTGGATGCTCCACTGATGCATACAACGAGCTCCTTGAAACACGGTGGTCTTGCTTCCACGACATGCAAGGAGTATTGGATGCTCTAGAAGAGATGAAGGTTAATGCTGTACCTGTCAACGCGAAAACGCGCGCCATCGTTGATCGCATACGATCCGAACTCAGTCAAAGTAAGGAGCATATCGACTCTAATGCCTGGGAGCTCCTACAGCGAATTGAAGGAGCAATGGTTTCCAAGGACCAGAGAGTACCTTGGGATTCTTGGAAGAGCGAAGTAGCAACTGACAGTGATGATTCATCTTTTGACAACTGGGATTTTGGTCCCTCGCAAAGGTCAGGTAGCTCAAATCGAGGTCGGGCACTTTGAAATTGAAGAGTTCAGCCACTTCTACTTACTACACAAACACTATGTATACTACTATTAATACTATGTTTCCAGATCTGAAGTTGAGTGAAGTGATCCGTGTCAAAAAAGGGGGTATACAACAACGCAAGAAATCGAAAATGAAATCGAAAAATAATGGCTAGGGTACTAGGGTGTTAGAGGTTCATCCGTTCACATCACATCCCACATGTCGAGTCATCTATTGATTCTGGCGGCGAGCGCGGTTTCTAGGTGTCTTAGGCACAGGGACAGTTGCAACCGCGCCCAAACCGTGGACAGGTTTATAATTATTGTCCACTTCATCGCAGCGAAGATGCAACAACAGATTATAGACAAAGATCTGCTCGTATCTATACGACAATGAGACACAGTCCTTACAAGATATGTTAAATTAAAGTAACTCACTGGGCATTTGTAAAAACCACGGCCATCGAATCAGAATTGCACCGCAGTAAATTTGGTGCCATGACCAATGCCAGGTTTGCAGGGGTCATCTTGGTAATGCTTTGCGTCCTTTCTTCCAAAAATAATTGAAGGAAGCTGACAATGAAGAGCACGACACGCCGGTTGATAGTGGGCAGTCTTTCCACGATTTGGATGCAGCATTCTGGATCTTTGGAATTCTGAATCGCTTCGTTGTATAGTTCTTCTGGCACTAAAGGATCGCAAAGCTCACGGAGCCAAAGCTTCATCAAAGACGCTAGAACATGAGGGTCGTCCACGCCGTCAAGCGTATAATAACCACGGTCGATCCGTAATTTGAGGGCTGAAACAGAATCATTATCTCCGGGTACGCGAAAGATGCCCTCCGATTTAGTCCCCCCAAGGGCGAGAATGCCGTCCGCAAGAAAAGGTAGAATGATTGGGATCTTTTGATGGGGATAATTTCGCTCCTGAAGACGGATGATAGCATCCAAAGATTCGCCGAAAGTTGAAGGATTGAAAGCGGCATCCTGATGGGCCGAGAATCAGAACCTCGAACCAAAACATCTACAGGGAAACCTACTGAAGCAGTTTCTATTTCAGCAATGCTTGGGGGCTTCCCTCTTGGACCCTTCTTCGAAATCATCACGAGTCGCCGGAGGCAATGTTTGGCCATGACATCAACTCTCCCTTCCTGCTGTGTCGTGTTTTGGTGTATAAACGTTCGGAGATAAGTTTCGAAGTTTTTCGAGGGCGGGAAAGTGATGAGCAGTACACAGAGCAATTGCCACCCTTTGAATATACTCTCCCTATGAGAAATTTGTTAATCGTTTGTTCCTTTTGGTATAACTGGCATTCACGGTTGGCTCACTTGCTCGGATTGCCAGTCAACTGTTTCATGACATGGCAGTAAATTTCGTCCCGCAGTTCGCCGTGTGTGAGACCTTCGCCCAAAAGCCACCTCTCTTCTTCCAGTATCCCAAGAGCCTGGGTCGACAAGGATGTCGAGGAAGTGTTAAACGAACTGACCATTGAGACATGGCTGTCCGGCTGTAGTCTCAAGTTGACGGGTTTCTCGCGTTCTCGATCACCCATTATGTGCTGAATGACCTTAAAGATCTTGATCGCATTCTTGTGCAAATTCCTATTAATGACAAGCAAAGAAGATGTAAGGGGGGACTGAAAATAATCAGGTACATTTCCGAAACAAAGGTATCGATGAACTAACCTTTTGCCAGGTCATAAGCTGAGCTACTGGGACTCGTCTGCGAAAAATGAATCCAGTACGGTGAGTCGAGAAATATTGGCGAGCGTAATCCGATTCTGAGAACAGCTGAATGTCAGAGGCCAGGTCGTGAGGGAGAATAGGATATGTCCTGTATTCAATAGCCATTAGACAAGGGTGGGGAAATTATAAGACGGGCACTGACCCAGATGGCAAGGTGGTTATGGAATTGCCGCTCGTCTGCAAAGAGGACTCTACGAGGACAGGCTTCCCAGTGATCCGGTTCTTCACTGGGCTCATTTGCAAAGTAGCCGCTAACAAGATTCAATACAAAACGCTACCTGCAAGAAACTAAGCTTACCATGGTTAAGTATTGGTGCGCTAATGCCTTTCCCGCCTACTGTAGGCCGATGTTGGGGAGCCTCGGGAATCGGCCGCGAAGGAGATGGCGGTATTTCTCGATTATTACGACGAGGGGTAGAAGGAACATCGGAGCTGTAGCCATATGTGCTGCTTGGAGCAATCGATGTTTCAGTCATTCCGCTTTGATTCGGAAGGTCTTCATTCTCAGAGGGCGGATGGCTGAGAATTTCGATCGCAGCATCAAGGCTCTGGGCTTGCTGCATCTTAGGTGCGGCATAAACCGTCGTTTTGGACTGCAAACGTGGGCTGGAGTCTGGGCTGGAGTTATGGCCACCGTTTGAGACGCTTTTATCCGAGTTTGACCTAGTTGTTTGTCTCGGTGTTGAAGGTGTATGGTTGGCGCCATTAGTCAATGTGGGTTTATGGGAACGCTTTGAAGATGGTGATGGCGATGGTGGGGTAGATACATCTGTTACATTCGGAGAGCCAGGTATGGGCGTCAGCTGAACACTGATCACATTATGGCGTTTTGATACTGGTGGAGCGCTAGGGGACGAATGGTCGCCAGACACAGATCTTCGCGTAATTCTGGGATGAGATGCAGGCCCGTTGGGTTGTGAAGCAAGTAATTCATGAATGGATTCCTAGATGAGGATTGTATGAATATCTGAACTCGGCGACAACCACTTTGTAAATGCAAACCCGATTGTGAGCTGGTATCAATTTCGAAAAGTGATCAAAAGTCGTTTGGGACAGTCGGCGGCCTACAGCTGTATTCTTTAATTGCAAAATGAGAAGAGATGGACCAGTCAAAATAATTACACCAAACCTGTAAGATGCCCAATGGTATAACGAATCCAGAAGGCCGCTCCCATACAGTTTCTCCAGTCTTAGTTTGATAATAGTAGGGGAGGCCGCCTCTTGATTCATCTGCAAGCTCCCACCACTCGCCCTCCTCACTGGGAGGTAATCTATGGAGGTTCAGCTGTTTCGCAAAAATAAGCTGGTATTTCAACTGGACTCACACAAAGGTACCAGCAGGTGGATCCCAGCTAACTTGTCCAGTGGCCGGACAAGCAAAAAAGTGTGTTTGTGACTAAAGAAAAATAAAAATATAGGGTGTCATTTGCGCGTCAAATGATAGATTTTGTGAGTTACCTGTGGGTCAATGAGTGTCACCCAGAAATTGGCACCCCAAGTCGCGTCATCTCCTTCCGAAGTAGGTGAACGAGGCGATGGCTTTGCTGGGGACTCCTGCTTGACAGATGCTGGTGATTTGGCTCTATTAGAGGCGCTTGAAGGCTTCTTTGAAGGTGAAGAAGGGCTGGCAAGACTTGTAGCTGACATAGGAGTTGGTTCTTGTTGGACAGGTATATTGGTTGCAACCGACAAAGGCATGGTGAAAGATCCAGGAAAGATGAAATTAAAGGGTATCAAGAGAGCGAACAAAGCTAAGCAAAAAATATAAAAGAAAAAAGAAAAAAAAAGATTTATATTGATTAGTATGGATTTGAAGATGGTGGTTTATAGAAACATAGTAGGAGGTTAGAGCAAAGAGTGACAGGGTCGGACTAGAATGGACTGTTGAAATGAATTGCTAGATGATTAGATTAGATTATTAGACTCTTTTAGCAGATTCAACAAATGCTTGTAAGACTTTGACATCTTCTGTCGACCTTTCAACTCTTTTGTATATTTCAGAAAATCCTTCATAAATTTTCTTTTCTTCTCCTCCAACAAATTCCGCAATCTCTTCCATCTCTCCAATCCATCGATAAGCTTTCGGAATCATTGAAGGAATCGATCGTGTGATCCGTATGAGAAGGTCTGGCTGTGAGTAATGGAGTTCTTGCAAAAGTGCGTCGCTCGTAGCTGGAGAAGAGTTATGGGCAGCTAAGGAGGAAAGGTTGAGCAAAATTTGACGTGTCTTCTACTTTTGTATCAAATAGAATTCACATACCCAGGATCTGTGTTGCGAACAATCCAATAAGCCCCTTCGAAATTCCCTGTCAACGATCATGATGAGCTCAGCTGTACGAGGTAATGTCAATCAGCAGCCAGGACTGACAGCGTATGACATCTTTAAGGCGCTGGCATCCCCCACACCAGATCCTTCTCCGTCCAAACGCTTCACTCTAATTCCACTTTGACTGACTAGCATCTGGAATTTATCGAGAGCTCCGGCATCATCAGCTGACCCATAGAATGTAGGGGTGTATGTCGCGGAAGGTGGCCCCCCTATAATGCAACCATCCACAAAACCGATTTTGGTATCCAGAAACAGTTTGGATATGTTCTGAATTGTATCCACATTCACTGCGTTGCAGTCGGCAAAGATGAGAGGATTGTCCCCGGTTCTTTGGGTAAGCTTCCACTCAGCCAGGAGTCGTTCAGCGAAAGAAACAGCATCACTTGGAGGTATAATGCTCAACAAAAGATCAGCTTTCTCCACGATATTCGACCAGGAAGATTCCACCATCCCCGCTTCAGCTGCGCGCTTGCGAGTTGCGTCCGAACGACCATCCAAATTGGTCAAAACCGTGAATCCCCTTTCAACGAACTTTCGTCCGACAGCCGCACCCATTGCACCAGCTGCGATTACAGCAACGACGGTTCCCTCAGCCTTGTTGTCAGACATAGTTCTTACTGGTTTGTGGGAGTGTTTGATCGGTTATGCACTTTGCTGGACGCCTGTTATCGTTTTCCCCCCACTGCTTCTGGATGCTTTAATTGGAACGATTGCGTGATATGACATACAAAAACCAGATGTGCTAGTCGAACGGGTGTTCCCCCCGTCGATAAGGTTGCTGTTTTCTTCTGTCATTATACATCACAACAACATGTTCACTTCGCCAATTGAACAAGCCAGTGTGTGTGTGAAGTATCAAATAAATCATGATTATACTTTTCTATCGCGTACACCGAGACACTGAGATTGGACGGAACACACGTAATAATCAGGTAGAGGCCTACCGGGATATCTGAGGTGCTACTCAATCCTCGTCCATATCCTCTCCTCGTGCTTTTCGCTGTTCTATTCTTTCCTTCATTGCTTTTCGTGCCACCTCCTCAGCAGGAGCCAGTTTGCCGGACTTTGCGAGGGCGAGAAGCAGGGCTTGAACCAAACCGATATGATTATGTCGTCGTAAGCTGTTCTCGAACTACAACAAGTGAAACATTAGACAAATAATGCGTGATTAACGGGAGAATGGCTACTCACGGCCCAACGTTCTCTCTTGGAATTCTCATTAGCGATCTTGGATAGGACATCTCCTGCCGATGCAGAATCCCCGACAGTCTGGTAATGTTCTAATTGAGTTTGTAATGAGGGTAGTGGGTCATCCCGCAGTGCAAGAAGACTGAATTCCAACTGTGGGTGTCATTAATCAGTCACGTAGCGCTCAAGGGTTACAATAATGAATAGGCTGCGCACCGAGCCAACGGGATAAGTGCTTATACGCGCTTCAATCGCTTCTCTATCATGGGAGTCAGAGATAAAACCTGACACGAGGCCTTGAGAGGCTGTACAAACCTTGCAACCTTTAACCATCCTTCGCCAGACTCCTCGAATGCTCCGTGCCGGATAGCATGGGGTTTTAGCCCATCAAGCTCATAAACAGAACCCATAATGGGTGTGTAAACCACGAAATGGTAGGCATCCTCAGTCTTTTTAGGAAGACCGAGACCATCCAAAGAGAAAGCACTCGGGGGTGATAGCGCATTGTGCATTTCTCGAAGCCAATCAGAGCCTGTAATAACAAGGCCTCGTGTCTGCGGGTCCATTCCCGTGGAGAACTGAAGTAACTCGGACAGCTGAGGACCAGTTTGTAATGAAGGGATGTTTCCCAGAGCGTTTAGGACGGCTAATGTTGCACAGGCATTGTTTACAACCTGATGAGCAAAGAATCCGGCAAAGTCTGGATCACTGGTTCCGGCTTTCTGGGAGGGTTCATTGTCGGAGGTTGTGGGTATCCATTTGAACAGAAAAATAAGAGCCCTAAGAGGTTGCAAGGCAGCTAAAGAGTCCGCATCGAGAGAATATAGGTCATCTACAATCATAGGTACACCTAAAGATTTCAGCAACTCGCTTCATGAAGCGCCGAGTATAAAAACCAGATTTAGATTAGAAAAAAAGTTTAAAAAAAGTTTTAACCTACGTGAATACACCTGGATCGGATTCAGTGAGCTGCCAGCCACTAGTTTCGTCGTCAACAGACATTTTTCTTAATAAACTGTTAGTAAGAGATAGATTCTGTGTTAAAGTTGAATGTGGTCCCTGTGACGCGTCCGTGTAATATCTCAAGATGGTATTGTCTTTGACTCCAAACAGAGACAAACATGTGTACAACCCTTCCGCGCTTAATCGAACATGGGTTTCAACCTTGCACTGATATCTGTTCATCATGGACTCTGCCGCGAATGGCACCGGCTCTCCAACAAACCCGTCGGATCCAAAAGCTGTCAATCGCGCTAAATTTGAACTAGAACTCGAATTTGTTCAGGCTCTGGCTAATCCATTCTATCTGCATTCTCTGGCCCAACAGAACATTCTTGAGCAACCTGCTTTCATAAACTTCTTGCAATATCTTCTATACTTCAAAGAAAAGGACTATGCTCGCTTCATACAGTGAGGGCATCACTTCTTGTGTACTTCTGGCACTGCATTGATCTACATTCTTGTCAAGTTATCCCCATGCTCTTCACCACCTCGAGTTGCTGCAACACGCGCAATTCCGCGCGATGATGAAAAAGGACGAGTTTCTCAGAGAGTATCTGCACCAAAAGCAGTTTGACCACTGGCGCACCTGGTAAATTTTACCATCAGATTGATGCGTCAACCGTTTTACCGATATTCCCCCAAAATCACTCTTTTCTCAACAGGAGGGAGCCCTCAAAAGCCAACCCGCCTAACCCTGACGCCGTACTGGGCGATGACGCTGGTCCACAGACCACGACTGCTTTTTCGGGATAGCAGACCCTGTTTATATCCGTGGAGTCAAAATCACCTCACTTCACTTGATCTCTCAGAGCGCGAACAGCGAGTGTTTCACCGGGTTTCCATGACTGACGTGGGTGACGTTAACGAGCTTGTGGAGCTTTCTCAGGTGTAGATCTCTCTGATGGGGCAGGGAGCTGTTCCTAGAATCCCATTCCTATTTTGACGGGCAAATTGCGGACCAAAGAGTGGGTTAAGATTCACTCCAATATTTGTGTCCTTATGCAGTATTGTGACACTCAGATTGACTTTGAAGCATTGTTACAAACTACAACCAGACCACAACAGTCTATCATTGAGACAATACCATGACATTCGGCATCTGGACCCCGTGCAGTAGTCAAAAGTACCGACCCGCCCAACGACTCAGGAATTCAAAAGCGTTTTGAGGAACGTAAATCAAATTGGTTGTGCTTCTTCGGCTTCACTTCTGATTCTGAAGCACTTTGAGCATCACCTATACAAAAAATTTGAACAAAGGGAACAGATCTGGGGTTCTTGTTTGAAGGGTTGTATGTTACTGTGCACACACCTGGCCTTGTGGGCCGTCGCAATTTGATCATCGGCCCAAAATGTTGTTCAAATATGGCTCGTTACAATCAGTTACTCTTAGTATTCCACAAGACGACATGTGTATTCGATTGTTGTTGTCAATGAAGGTTTTCTGCAGCATGGGACTTGTGTGCCTTGTTGGTAGATGATGATCGTGTGGGCATTGTCCAGAATAAAAATGCTCCTATCAACCCTGTTCCGCAACAGTAAACTACATTGCAGTACCAATTCTATGACACGGGAATGTATCGTGAACTCAAGACACACGAAATCAATTCGAGTGTCAGTTAGGAGACCTCTTATGGATAACAGGACCTGGCTTGGCTGGCCAAACACTGCATTCAGTGTGGTTTGTGACTGTAACTAAAATATTTTCCCACACTGCAATCCCGCACTCTCCTCCAACCTCCATCCTCATGGATCATGGAACGCGCACAACCTAATAATGCCGCTGTCTCCGAACAGGAACTGACAGAACCCCTTACCCGTAATTCAAGGACGTCCTACGACCAAGATATACCTTACGATTCCCCTAATGAAGGCGTTCATTTGGCGTCTTTAGCTGAAAAGAGACGACTATGGTGGAGGAATGCAATCATCAATACCCTATTTATTGCCTCATGGTATGTTATTTTCTTTACGATTTTATAGGCGCCATATGTTAAATTTGTTATTGTTCAGGTTCTTTTTTGCCACCATTTTATCTGTCTATAACAAATGGATGTTTTCGGCGACACACTTTGGTTTTCCCGCACCGCTGTTTGTGACGACAATGCACATGTTCGTGCAGTTTTCATTGGCAGCTGCACTGCGAAACATTTGGCCTAATCATTTCAAACCAAAAGCCAATCCATCTGGAAAAGATTATGCGTATGTTCAACTCCTAATTATCCTTTAAACTCGCCAGCGGAACGTGCATGTCTCGGTATTGAACGTTGATGTATGGTGCATTTAGGACTAAAGCAGTGCCCACTGCTATTGCCACTGGAATGGACATTGGTTTATCCAACCTATCGCTAAAAACTATTACCCTATCATTCTACAGTGCGTTATTACTTGTCTTGACGGTTTTGCACGTTGCAGCTGACGGCACCTTGTCCTGGATATAGCGATGTGCAAGTCATCGTCTCTTATTTTTGTACTTCTCTTTGCATTTCTTTTCCGGCTAGAAATATTTTCGTGGAGACTCGTGGCAGTTATACTGCTCATCTTTTCTGGTGTCGTGCTCATGGTAGCCACCGAGGCCCATTTCGTTCTGGAAGGCCTTATTTTAGTGCTCAGTGCCAGCGCTCTTGGTGGACTTCGCTGGAGTTTAACACAGGTGCTGCTCAAAAGCAAGAAAATGGGTATGGATAATCCAGCATCCACTATTTTCTGGCTATCACCTGCGATGGGAATATCTCTGGCGATTGTGAGCGTCAGTGTCGAGAACTGGGCATCGCTATTCCGATCCGAGTTTTTTAAAGGGGCGACGCAAATCTTGTCGACAATATTTTACCTTACTGCTCCCGGCGTCATTGCGTTTTGCATGGTTCTAAGCGAATTTTAGTACGTCTGGATTGCTGGTTCGATACCGTGTGGTCCGATACTAACCGAAAAACTATGAATAGCATTATTCAACGGACGGGTGTTGTACCTATGTCTATAGCCGGGATTGCGAAAGAAGTATCAACCATCCTAATTTCGACGTGGTTTTTCGGAGACAAACTTACATGGGTGAATGCTATCGGAGTCAGCATTACAGTTTGCGGTGAGTCGCAGTTGGAGTGAACTGGCCTGACGGCGACTGACCGGAGGAACAGGTATTGGGCTTTTCACACACCATAAATATCGCAAGTCGATGGAGTCAAATGTTCCCCTGGATGCTCATGGTAATCCAATTATGGATGAAGAGGAGTCATTCGGTCTTACTGGGGATAGAGATGGTGATATGGTTGAGGAAAGAATACCACTTACTTCAGCTCATATCGAAGGAAATATAGACGAGGTGAGATTTTTGAGTGTTTCAAGGCGTGTATATTTGAATAGTAAACTAACAAATTGACATAGGAGAGCGGACCGACAGATGGATTGCTAAGTAAAAGTAGACGAGATCAGATGGATCGAGTCGGTGACCACATAGAAGAAGCTTCTGAGTTTCAAGAGAGGTCCGGAGACAGCGGGCGCACGGGGTATCAGGATCTCAGCAATGGAGGGGAAGTCGCATCAAAGTGACGACAGGGTGGAAAGAGAAAAAAGATGAATCAAATCAAAAAAATAATAATTGGTACCGGTAAAGCGCTCTGAAAGTGAAGTACGCAACCGAGGTTAAGATTTACATAGTTTAAAGAGATTTGGACGAAACAGACGTGGGTTCATGGGCACAAGGCTCCGATTCGGCAGAGAAAACCCGCGGTGATGTGGGAAAGCACGTGGAGCAATTGACTGACCTGGAACGCGTCGGGCCAAGACGCGCGCCTGGAGCGACGGACTGCGGTGATGGGGGTCAACGATTTCACTTAACAACGGATCCACAAACTCACTCTCTCTTAGCAATTTGTCAGCTTCACAGGGTAAACAAACTGCTTGACAACATAATTTTTCTGGGGTCTTGATGGATAATTTGTAGAAATTATGTTTGAATAATATGATCATGTGGAAAAATACAAAATAAGCGAAAAAAGACAGAGGAAAAGTTGACGTAAATGCAGGGATTATTTTTTTTATATGATTGCTTCCATTTAGGTACACGATCGGATCTCTTTGGTGCAAGTGAATGTAGTAGAGAGTTGTTCATCAGTAAACACTTCCTTAAAAGACCAGCTCTACCACTCTTCGTCATTCCTCTCTTTCCCAATATCATCATGGACGACACTTTCCAATTCATCATAGAATCCCCTCAACATGCTACAGGTCATAAAAAACGTCCTCGTCTAGTTACTTCTTNTGGTGCAAGTGAATGTAGTAGAGAGTTGTTCATCAGTAAACACTTCCTTAAAAGACCAGCTCTACCACTCTTCGTCATTCCTCTCTTTCCCAATATCATCATGGACGACACTTTCCAATTCATCATAGAATCCCCTCAACATGCTACAGGTCATAAAAAACGTCCTCGTCTAGTTACTTCTTGTGATAATTGGTATTTTATCTTTCTTTTTTTTTCTTTTTTTTTTTTCTTACTCATCGCCACTCTTCTAGTCGTTTAAAAAAGATTAAATGTCTTCAACCTTCTCCAGAGACAAAGTGTGAGGCTTGCAAGGCTGCAAAGATTCCTTGTCGGTTCAGAGATAGAGAAAGATACTTTGCCGAACGCAGTAGAGCCATCGCAGGTCCCAACTCTGGCTCTTATGCTGCTGAGCTCAGGTACGTCACGCGAATTTATCCGTTTCCCCCTTGGTCATCTAATTATTTCTCCATAGGCCAGAGCCCCATGCGCTTGACGCTTTTTCTGTCGCATCAGGATCGTCCAGCCCTTCACTCTCTTCTCATTCGGATCCTCGATCCAACTCCCATTCCCCTAAAGCAAGTGGCATGGTCTCTGCAGAAATAGAAAATCCCGTTCGTTACGCTCCTTACCCTGATTCTCGTCAAGGCATTGCTGCTTCTCACAAGTATGAAGTCTTTTCTTTTTTCAACGGCTCAATCTTATGTTGACTTAGACATTCTCGTTCTATATCATCCTCCAGAAGTAATAATGGAGCGCCTTATCCTTATACTCAGTCTCCTCAAATATTGCAATATCCTACTAATACTCGCAACTCTTACCAACCCGATCAGCGGTCTCTCCATTTATTCGATGAAACTCATCAGCGCCCTCATCCTCAATTGATGCCAACTTTCATTCAACTCTTTTTTCAGCACCACGGCACAGAATTTGCTTTTCTAACTTATCAAGACATCCTGGCAGACTTTTGGGAACATACCCTCTCTCCAGGTCTTGCTAATTGTATTGCCGCCATGGCAGTAAAGTACGTTATCCTCGCATACTTTAGTTCGCCTGCCCTAACCTAATGATGACAAGGCACTCTCATCTCCCAGAGTTTACTGCTCGTGAACTCCACAACGTTGCAGAAAACTATATAGACCTCGCCAAGGTCAGTCAACCTAACCACATTGCCGTCTCTAACATAACTCATCTTCGGTCCGTAGAATCTCTTGAGTTCCATCGCTCACTCCCCTTCGCTGGATACCCTACATTCTCTCATGCTTGTGTGCTGGTTCGAACACACCCATCATCGTCTTCCTGGTAAACCTCTACCCGATTATCATATTCGAACCGAACTGACCCAGACGCCCACCGATCTAGGCTTCCGGAATTACTACGCCATGGCAAGCAAAATGGCCGCTGACCTCGGCCTCACCGATGCACACAGCACTGAAATCTATTCCGGCTCGAGTGATTACGAGCGAAATCGCAGACGCACTACATGGACCGGAATGGTTCAGTTACATATGACTTATAATTCTTGTGAGTACCCGTCCGTTCGATCGCCCCCCGTTTTTTTTTCAGTGTGCTTCATTTTACTGATGACAGCCTCCATTCTTTATACAGTCCGCTCATAGACGCCTTTCTTCGCTTTATACTTTTTAATCGTTTCACCCCTCAGCATGGACACATACACATTGGGCATCCCATATATTCTGTTCTATATTTCGTCTGCAGTATTCCCTAGTATAATCATTGTTAATTTCGTACTAAGTGTCGGATTTCGTTTTTCGAATTATTTTTCTTTTCGTTTTTGAACAGTCCTATAGGACCGTTCGTATCATCTTTGTTGTCTTTTCTTGTAGCAGGCTTCTACAGATTTAACAGAGGCACTAGGATGTTATTGCTGTTTGGTTGAGGGGATGGAGGGTTGGTACGATGCTTACCTATCCCGGAAGCATCGGATGATGTACCTACACAGTGAGTGATATTAATAATAACACAGCTTGCTGAAACATGGGATTTTGGGGTCGGCTTAGAGGGGCCAGTGTATTTTTTTGGGAACATTGGCCGCAAACTGTTTGTGGAATATTCAAGTCTCCGAAACTCTATACACTATAAATATAGACGAGGCTACTTGGGCAGGTGGGCCAACAAATGACCAACATGTTCCTGGAAGAGAATTGATGGATGGCAGATCATGAGAGCTCCCGTTCCTTAAGATTTTGTTTTACGATGAGAAATTGGGAGACAAGTTGCGCTGAAAGACTTGAGAAGATGGTTCTCAATCGCCAGCGGCGGAATTTTTTCGGATCGGCAGCACAAACAGGCAGTTTACGTGGGAAAGTTGTAGGAGCCACCATCGGGCACGTGGGATTAGTAGTGTCACCATCAAAAATCCCGTTTTCGCTTCAGGTTCAAATCTGGTTCCGCTTCAAGTCCCTCCTTCAAAACTAAAAACACACGCTTGAATCTCTCCAAAAAGGGTCAAATTATATCAGAACTTGCATTCTAACCTTTTTTTTCTTTTTTTTTTTGTCTAGGAATTGAACTATACAAAAAGATAGTTATCAAACTTGAATGGTCACTCTTGACTTCATATCTCTATCTGATGGAAAATATTTCTTCAGATTACTTTTTTGTCCGAATGGATGCTGCTTTTTCGTCCCTAGTACTCCAAAGGCCCAAATTTCCAGGCCTGAAATCAGCTGTTTAACTATGAAACACTAGAGGGCATCACAAGTCCCAGGCTACCAAGGCCGCTCAATTCCCAAAACTATATTGTACCACAGCAAGGCGCCAGCATTTGGTCTACACTTGGCAGCTTCACAACCTGACATCCGATCGCGACTAAATACACTCTTACCGTGGTCCACATGCACTTGTCATAATTGGGATCAACTTCTCCCCACGACCTTTCACCGGAACAGACTCGAATAGAACACGGTCACCCTGACAAAGACCAACCTGTATCTGTGCTGTGTTGCTTTATGATGCTGTATGTTATCCCAACACTCTGCGCCGCCTTAACGTCCTTGTAAATGTCTGCTCGTTCAAAGTTGTAGTTGCTGACGACGACGACTACCCCGGCCCATATCGTGTTGAGCTCCTTTTCCCCTTGTCTTTCAGTTTTTGCAGCGATGAGTACACCCCAAAACGCATACACTATCGCTGCATATTTGCGTATCACATCGATCGCAGTGGCTCTTTATGAGTGAGTCGATTCAGAGATAGCTCAACAGCCCAAAGGAACCAGGCTGACCATCACACCCCCTTCCCGATCCCGTTGTCTGAACACCTTCGCCGATCATAAGCTACCTAGAAACTCAGCCTACTACCTTTCGATTTTACAGAGAACACTGGCGGTCTGGAAGAGTGACGTAGGTTCTTTGGGGTATCAAAGTAGTTGGAAGCAGATATTAAGCTCAAGCCCTAGCATCTCCCTCGTCTTATTCGCGCTTCTTCGGTGGGTCCCGCATTCAGGAGTGTTTTCAAGCATAAGCATGACTGTATTTTTCTTAGCTTTGTGAGCATTTGCACCTTGACCGTCAGCAGTGTATGTACTCCTCTCCGTCATCATTCGGTTCCTCTTTAACCGCAACACTATCATGATGCCTGCTCACTGCAACGGATCTTAGGTGGGTTTCTTCTACGGCGGATTTACTCAAGAGACATGCAATCAGTTCTATCTGGTGCCTCCTTCCTTCAAAGGTGGGAAGAATAACACAAAATCTCTCTTATGACCTCCATTTCGATCTGGATCTTTCTTCATGACAGTTATACAAACCATGGTCTCTCAGGCTATCCTGGGAGTGCGGTGAGTTCACTGCGTCATAGTTATTCCATATGAGATCTGAAATATTCTAATATCACGAAATATTTTCGGCTTATAATTACACAGGGCTTTCAATCTGTCCAGAAGATCAAAGTATATTGGATGGTGCTTCATCGTCTTGTACTTCACGGCTACTGTTGTAAGCGCCCTCCAGCTATCGGTTCCTGCAGAGCGGTAAATGAAGTATTTACATCAACAGTTGCAATGGGTCACGACCTTATATGGCAGAGAACGTATGTTCTTGTCATTACGGTTGCTTCATTTTACAAAACTGACAGCGAAACTCCCCCGCAGCGCAGATCGGTGATGCATTGGGCCATGTGCGTATTCAGATTACACACCATACAGTTCCCTGATG
Source organism: Panaeolus cyanescens (assembly GCA_002938355.1). NCBI lineage: Eukaryota > Fungi > Basidiomycota > Agaricomycetes > Agaricales > Panaeolus > Panaeolus cyanescens. The sequence continues at coordinate 87,671 of NHTK01001383.1, read as the reverse complement.
CTGATTTTATGCAGGACAAGTAAGCTCAACATTTGCAAGGTGTTCTGTGATCTTATAACTGCGCAATAGCTGTCGCGCCTTTAACCCAGTCCAAGTCCTTGGTGCATGGATATTCTATGCCATTGCGATTATCTACGACGTCCTCACCACAGGGATCTCGGTATGGTATTTGTTGAAATATAAATCCAAATCTACAAGTTCTGTGTACGTTCATTTTACTCTCCTACCCTAGCTCATGCCTAAAACGTTCGACTATAAGGATGTCAAAACTAACCCGGATGTGAGTAAACCGTGCGATGACCAATTTGTTCATGCTTCTAAACAATGTGTCCACAATACATAGGATGCTGTATGACGGCCTTGGATACCTAGTTGTATTGACGGGTCAGTAGGACGATATGACATGTCAACGTCTATTATGCTTTCTTTCTGGCTGATAATTTTCTCCTGTAGCTGTGAACATTCTCAACTTGATTTTATATCGTACAAGTGCTGAGATTCAGGTTCGAATCTCTTTTGTGTGTTTCATCGAGACTGTATCTTAACCAGACATTTAAAACGTGTCCTATTTCCCAGACTGCGGGGTGCGTCATTCAATCTTCTTCATCGGGGGCGCTGATTGATCCCTCCATCTAGGGCGTCCTTGGCATACTGTGTCTCGTGGATAATGTCGCAAAGGCTTTTGATCCATCTTTACGGTATGTATACTCATCTTCTTTTTTTTTTCTCTGCGCCGAACCTGCACCTCGTTATGTACGCTGACACCGACTGATTACTCTCATCCCTCCTCTTGCGTACTTTGTGCCACTGCCGCATCAGATGCTTCACGCGAACGACGCGCTGAAGAAAGCTACGACGCCGCCATGACCATAAGTAAACATGTCACCTCGGCCCGCGATGTAAATAGAGCCGTCAGGTCGCAGTTCGACCGCAAAAGTTCGACTCACCAGTTCGAGCTTACGCGGCCGGACACAGAGATCGATCTGGTCCAAGGATCAATGCCCGAGGACGTTAGCGTTCAAGTACGGATCGAACGCACAGTGAGACTCAATCACTATACACGGACATATGAATTGGAGGATTATTCCCGACGCAGCCGTCGATGACCCCCAGTGACCCCTACGATTTAGTAATTGCATTGGGTATGTCGAAATTCAGCTGTACAATGCTCTTCTTTTGACCCCTGTTTTGTCATTAGATATCTGTATATATTTATTTAATTGGATCTCAAGGTTGTACTGCGTGGAAGTAATTCTGTAATTATTAATCATCATATATATATTCAACATTTCTGGAGCATCATACGTCTGTGGCAGTTTTTGTGTTCAGGTTTGATCGAAAAGTAGAACGCTGGACTTTCAGATGGATACATTATGCTCGAACTATGATCGCACAACCCACTACCCAGGAAACTGAATATGTCGGTGCTTTGATACAAAAATACCCAGGCTGCTGCGGTTCGTCATGATCTAGGGCACAATGATACAAAGTCTTGAGAACACATATGTACCAAGCTACGCCGAGCAACCCAGCAAACTAAAGGGCGCTGATGCTTGCAACAGCCGACGGCGTTCTCTAGCGACGACAGCAGTGGCGAGTAGATAATATCCGAGTCGTAGTTCAAACCGCCGGATTGGTAGTCGAATGATATGCATACAGGCGTTGGTTACATTATGAATCTCGGACTATGGCCGGACTATCCCAGGGCAGGGGTCCATTGAACAGAGCAGTTGCCCCACCTTGTGCTTCGCCTGGACACCAGTCCATAAGGGCGGCCAGGTCCGGAGATGATGTGTAGTAAGGGTGGAATCTCGACCATGGATTTCGGATGCGACGCTTGTCAGCAAGCACTGTGTGACAGCCATATATGTCGCGGCTGTACGGAATGTATCCATTTTGTAACTGAGCGGAACTTCATGAGTAAAAACACTGTGTGATCGTCGAATTTGGTACTCCGTACCTCTCCTTTAATGTGGTTTGAGCTAGAATCAGCCGTTACTTCTGGGTCTATGCCAATGTATTTGAAATGCTTGTGGGGCCAGCGTAAGGCTTGTCTGTGAAGCTTCTCGAAACGTGCACGTTTGAATTCATATCCGACAACTGTGACGCGCTCTGGGTATCGACCGGTATATTCGTGGAAACGGGCAATAGAAAAGAGCAGGTTCTGGTATGAATCCAGTGCAAAATTTTCGCTTGTTGCTCGGTCAAAGGGTACTTGTCCCCGAAAAAGCTCAGCAGCGTGTGCTAGACGAAGATAGGATTCGCCTTCTGTGTCTGTTGAAGCTGGTTTGGTTTGACCTCTATGAAAATGATCCTGTAAGCAAGGAAAACATCTAATGCAGCGTGACACCGTGCATTTACCCGGAGAAAATAAGCAAGGACTCTGAGTCATTGTTGGCTATTTCAGCCCTGTCAACAAGTTTTGGAATTTATATATACACGATTCAAGACAAAATTACGCACCCTTTTTCTATGTGCTGATAGAATGCACGGAGCCTAGATTCGTCCTTTTGTTGGTATGACTCCAATAACCAGTCAGCATCGTTAAGCCACGAGTCCTTTCCTTTCCAGATGGAATGACATGGAACCATGATGAGGTGGCTGAGCTTTCGTCGTGTGTAGGGCCGAGAAAAGGCACGAAGTAGCGTTGGTTCATACTTTTTACCATTGCCGGAGGATCCGATAGAGGACCAATGAGAGAAGTTGAGAAAGAGTGAAATGGCAGAAATGGTGACCAGTAGGTATAGCCCAAGATTCGTAATTCGCGACCGTTGTGTCAAAGAGTCTAAAATATGCTTCCTGGGTGACCTTGACGCAAAACTTCGAGTTTTGCGTTGATATCTTGCGCTAACGGGTGAAGGAAGCATAAGAGTTTCAGTCCGCCAGCATTATTCTAATTAGGGTTATCGTAGTGGATAAAGAGTAAACAGAAAAAGACGCTCATGTTTACACTCAGGACCGTCTGTTCTAAATTTGGACAAACGAGGTTGATCATGACAAACTAACATAGACTCAGCGCCATTTTCTTTTGTGGGGTCCAATATTAGTACGAGATGTCATGACTACAACCGGCCTACTCTAATTATGTATATACACTCTATGCCGACCAGTCGTTGGACTCATAAACCTGCACGGTGTTTATGAAATTCTTGTCTGATAGCCCATTCAACAGCTCCTTCGACATCATCAGCTAAATGGGATGGCGAATGTGTCGGGGGTCCATTATTGACATCGTAAACACCGGTCTTCACAAGGATGGACTGCCATGATGCAGCGTTAGCACCGGCGATATCTATTTGCCAACAGTCAGATAAGTATGAAAGCCAAGTTTGCAAGAAATCGAGGATACCTGATTCCGGGTTATCTGTGTAGAAAATATTTAGTAACTAAGGACACATCACAGAAATTTGCAAAACGGCTCACCCCCGACCATATAACTGTGATTCCAAAATACAACGATGAATAAGCTTGGAATAAGCCTGAGTAATGCTAAGATTAAGCTGAATCACGTACACATTCGGTGGTTCACTTTGTCCGTTGTACATGTGCTGCACCTGATCATGAATAGCGTGTTTGGCGAACTTATACGTCTCTATCGTGGGTTTTCCATATTGCACATAGGGATATTCTTCTCCGGTCAAAGCCTACGAGAACGGAGACATCAGGAGGATATCTTCGCAAGTTTGCTCTGTCCCATCACCAACCTTGTACACAGCTTGAAAGGCAACCTTGAATGCACCCTGTCCAATTCTGGGTTGATCAAAATCAGACCTCCAGATTAAATCTGGGTTGCAGAAAAAGAGTTTGACAGGGTTGTCCTGCAATGGCAATTTAACGGTAGGACCACCGATAATTCCGCCTGACTGGAGGACATCACAGGCAACTTGAACTTCACAAGGGAAACAGTGAGCTGCGCAAACTTCAGCTCAAAGACCAGACTAACCGTCCAATGCCCAGTTTCGTGGGTCATGATACACGAATATAGCAGATATCGGCGTTTGAGAAAAATCTACTACCTGGAAGGCAAATCTTAGAAGATGAAGACGAAAGGTGAGCAATTAATTACCTCGACGGCTTCTCTTTCTCGCTCGGACAGCGTGTGGAAGGGCCAGACACTTCATCGGGGGTGAGCAGATAGGTTGCGGCATGCATTTTTGAAGCAAGTAGAACTTACGATGGGTTCCATGCCAGGACATCCAGCGTAGTAAAAGCTTTTTGATATCCATATCTATCCGACTGGTCAATTCCGACAGAAATAATTGTTCACCGGATGCCCTTACTGCTTGGCAACCTTGCGAACTACGTCCAACTTCCCTCCAAGCACGAGAACGGGCTTGTCATGATACTCATGTGCATAGGATTTCAGAATTGTGTGAGCTTGGATATATTGATTCGGGCTTATCTAGTACCAGCGGCTTGCGTCAAAATTATAGAGAAAGGGTGTATCATAGACTGACGGGTCTGCCCAATTGATGGCTCAACTTCTGTGCGCGTTCAGTTTCGCCAACTCCTCCTCCATTTGTCAACTGTTGGTATTAAGTAAGTTAGCCTTCTCTCAAAATTCTAAAAAGAGGTTTCATACAAGAATATAGGGTATCTTTCTTCACATCGTGCTCGTGAGCTGTCCCGTGCGTATGCATCTTTTGTTACAAGTGGATTTAAAAAATAAGCACCTTTGAAATAAGTTATCGCCATCCAGGATATCAAGCGCCCGTTTAGCAGCAGGCAAAACATTAGGGCCACGAATCAAAACACCATCCTAGAAAAATGCATATTTCACAGTTGTAAAGGTTAAACTTGGTCAATTAGTTTCGACCTACTATATCAAAGACGAAAGCCAATGGAGGGGCCGCTACCGCGGAGTGAAAGCGGGTTCGCAACGAACAAACATTGATCCTTGTTTTCAATGAATTCTGTGAAGAAATTAGGTTTGTTATCCGTAGAAAATTAGTCATTGTCCGCATATCGAGCAGAAAGTGCAAAGAAATTCAACAGAAAGAGAGAGAAAGGGTCAAACTGCTGGCAAACAGCTGGCAGTAATTACCAGGACGGAATCTCGGGAGGGTTCAGTCGAGCGGCCCGGGGGTTGGACGACCCTTACATAAATAGTTCAACTTGTTCCTTCTTAACCTGCGACTTTTCTAAATTCTGGACTGATCCAATGTACCACCATTTTACAATCTTACAAGGTCGGCCATGTTATCCAATATTCTGACTTTATATGTCTGACTTTGTGAAAAAACGTAGAATGATACCCTTCAGAGTTCCAAGGTCATCGCAGCATGTAGCTGCTTCGCCATCTATTTCCCTAGAGAAGGGCAACTACAGGATGCGAGCACCAAAAACACCACCAATCCCTATCCTTTTACAAAGCCAATTGCAACAACAGGCGCCCTCTAGACGTGGTCGCCGTGCACAAAACTCAAATGGAAATTTGACACTCTTGCTGCTGCTTCTGGTTGTTTGCTGTCTAACCTGCTTTGGATCTGCTTATTATCTATTCATTACAAGGTAAATTCCTCCTGTCCCCTCTGTGATTTTGTTTTCAGGCCATTTTACTAATGGTGGCTCACAGCCAACGAATTCATGTCCTGTGATCATGACATGTTACGACTTCTGAACCCCCTCCTGTGTATGATTATCAGCTATATATGTACCACTTGAAATACCTGGTTGACCCTCCTAGGGTAATGCTGTGTCCCCTGAACACTGGATTTATATTTGGCAAGCTTAATGTTCAGCCTACTGTTATGTGAAACGATTTGGTGAGTTTCATCATTCAAATGGTCGCATCGTCTAAATACATCGAAAGAGCAGTGTGTGTATCACCTCTGATGTCCATCATATTCGAATACGATGTTTTTTGAAATCTTCATTTGAGTCGGATTTGCAGAGTCGACATACAGTCATCTCATCTTAAACTAAATAATATAACGGCAAGCGACTAATGGCTATTGTTCTTTAACAAAGCCTTTGAGCACAGTCGCTTTTGTTTTCCTACATATATTCATTGTGGAATAAGTGGTTAGATGATTGATGTCAAGTTTTGATGAATCTGATTTGCCGAGAGCGGTGAACCCGGAGCACTCAGGATTGGACTGTTGCGTTGCTATGGACTGAGTGTCAGTACATCAAGAATTCCCTGATCTGTCGCCGGAGCACATCATAAAACTGAGGGATTGGGCAGCTGGCTCCTTGTCCCTGGTACCCCACTCCCATCCTCACCAATAACAAATCTCCCAACAATGTCGACCATTGAAAGTACCCCTCAGAGTTCTGTTTCTGCCATCGCAGACGTGAACACTGTTGCTCCGGCTTCTGGTCAAGCACAAGGAGCGTCCACGGCTCCCGCAACACAGCCTGCACTTGAAGGTTTTGACCGCTGGATCAAGGATTTCCAGAAGTATGAAGCAGTCCTTGTATGTACAGTGTTCGAGTGCATTGTCACGATCGCTCATTGAAGTCTGACCTCGTTCGCTAGAGTGATATATCTAAAGCCAATTCTGATGTCAAGTTCAAAGAAGAGCTTGCCACCATTGAGAAATGTGAATATCAGCACTCTATTTCCTTGTCTCTATCACTAAACACCCTTTAGGGTTTGCTATCCTCACTGAGTCAGAGAAGACAGCATCGCTTTACTCGCTCGTTCAGAGCCTGACCCAAGAACAATATCGCTTCATTGCTGCGGTTGTCCAAACGAAGATCTTGCCCGAAGAAGCTACAGCTTCAAGTGCCGTCCCAGCAGGTAAATGCAAAAGTGTATTATCATATTGTATCATTCTAAACGACACTGCAGCTTCATCAGCTACTACAGTGGAAGCTGCTGAGAAATCGGGCAAACCCAAGCTTAGCAAGCTCATTCGCCCCCCCAGCTTAAACCTTCCTGACCTCGATTCCCCTGTTACTCCAACTCCCGTTACTGCCAAAGAGTCTGCAATCGACGAACAAAGTCATCAAGCCCTCCTGGCACAGGCGGCTCTCAATCGTGTCAGCGGCGACAATGCACAAGCCGCTAATCTGTCCAACTTGGTTAGCACCCCTTTGATCCCTCTTTATCAGAAGGACAAGGAAGGGCCTTCCACTGGCAAAGCCTCTACCTCGAGCAATGCTCTTCCTGGCTTTGGAGGAATCAACCCTTACACGCTCAATATGCTCGCCAATGCTGGCCTGTCTCCAGAGGCTCAGGTTCTTGCTGCGCAGCTCGTCATGAGTGGGTTGGTTCAACCCACGGCCCTTGCACAGCCTTCTGCCAAGGGTAAAAAGGCTCCCCCTACTGCTAGCTGGCGCACTCCTACCAGCGCCCGCTACCCTGGAAGCGCTCTGCGTAGCAGTGGTTTGCGCCCCAGCAGTGGTTTGAAGAGTGCAGGCCTCAAGAGCAGTGGACTCCAAAGCGCCACTCCGTTGAGTGCAATGGACTCACCTCGAGAGGAAGACTTTGACCCTGAGATGCTCAATGACATCCCAGGATGGCTCCGTGGACTTCGCCTTCACAAATACACTCAATGCTTCGATGGTATGACCTGGCAAGAAATGGTCGTTCTTACGGACGAATCTTTGGAGCAAAAGGGTGTTGCTGCTCTTGGAGCAAGGAGACGCTTACTGAGGACCTTTGAACACGTCAGAAAGAGGATGGGAATGGAAGAACCTGACAGTGCTACACCGACCACTTCAGCTATTCCTCAAGCAGACCTCCCCAAGACTGCTGAGGCTGATCGTGTGCCCCACAGCGCTTTGCCCAGGTCAAAGTTGTCGATCAATTCGCCGATCTTCCACCCCAGTTGGGAAAACAACGTACCACACAGTGCTTCCCCAGTCGTAACTACTTCAGAGACAGTGGTCGACGGAGCTTCTAACGCTACGGCTGCTTGAAATACTCTCACTCACAAATAAAGATCAGAACAGGTTTTTATGATCGCTTTTATTTTCCTCCTCGAACAATTTCTCAGTCGTGTCAAATAATTCTATAAATAATCTCATCTTGTGTGTGTGTGGTATTCTTTTCCTTGACGAAGAGATCATTATTTCTGATCAGTTAAAATTGTCCAAGACGTTTCAGGACTCAGCGCGCGCATCGAATGCCCATCCCGAAATAAGTTATATATAAGTTGAACCCGGCAGTCGGTAGCTGTAGCTACCCAAGTTCTGGACAAATGTCAATTTAACTTGCATATGGTATGTGAAGACGGAGTCGATGATGTGTTCTGATAGGTACCGCATTGTCTGGTGTAAGAAGTGGTCCATAAAGTAATCTTTCTTCACTCACAACAATTGTCAAGGGTCCCCCCTCAGTGGCAAAGTCTTTGATCACAACAAAACCTTGACAAAACCTCGTTTGTATCGCATGTTCTATGTTTTATGGGGAGTTTGAGGGATCTGGCGCAATAACTTGAAAGCAACCGTTCATCAAGGTTCCCAGAGATCCAAAATGGTTTTGCTGCATCCGCTCAGCGCATCGAAACGCGTGAAGGGTGCAGTAGACAGTAGACTGGGTACTTAAGGCACAAGGTTGGTTGCGTTCGGACCTGGTTCGGACCGTATGTGGAAACGGTATCAAATTATTGCTTGACTGATTTATGGAAGCAACTTGCGTCTTGCCACACCTTGGCTGCTCCCTGGTATGCTCAAACCTTCAAAGGGTTCTCTTTGAACGCTGTGTACCGCAAAAATATCACATTTAATTGTGCTATAATTGTTTTGATGCTTGATTCTTGTTTTTACTTTATCCAGTGAACCTAGGCTATCATGTCGCCTTTTTGATTTCTGTCAGCGCGTTTACCACAGATGGATGGGTGATATCCGGTTCAAGACCAGTGCCGTTTTCTCCATCTCGGCCATCTGCATGATGTTTAACTGTTTATATGTTGACATGTTCAGAATAGCCAGGGACAAACGACTTTCGAAGGAACGGGTCAAAAGGTCGGTTCCATGGGGCTTTCGCAGTCGTCTGTCCTCCCCATCTTTCCCATTCCCCGCCATGATCTTCACATATGACAAGGAAGTGGACCCATTAGCTGCCTTCACGGCTCCACCACCTAACGAGACGCCTGAAGAGCGTCAGATTCGTGAAAGGAAAGAACAAGAGGCTATTCAACGGAGCCGCAACATCGAAGCGGAATTGAAGGCTGCCAAAATATCTATGAAGCGTTGGAAGGATGCTGTTAAAGTTTTAGTGCTGGGACAGAGCATGAGTGGTATTTCCCTTTAAATTCTCTTTCATCAACTGTTACTTTTAACACACATCTTCTTAGGTAAATCAACAACCATAAAAAGTGCGGAGGTTTCGCACTTAATGCGCAATCGTTCTTGAATCTCTGACGACATTTGATTACATCACAGACTTCCAAATAACTTATGCTCAGAAGGCATGGGCAGAGGAACGACAATCATGGAAGGCGGTCATTCTTTTCAACCTCGTTCACACAGTTAACCTGATTGTTGATGTGGTCCAAGATGCTGTAGACCGTTCTGGTCGTACATCTGAACACACTTCGGTCGATGTTGCTGGGCGTCCAACTCAACATCACCACAAGGTACTGCTTCGATTGGCTCCACTGCGACGGATTGAAGATGACTTGAAAACACACCTCGGAGCTGGTACCAGTGAAGTTGAAATACTCTCCAAGAATCTTGAAAGCAATGGACCCAGCCATGAGGTGGAGCTAAACAGGGCGATTGTACAAGAATTTACCGTCAGATCGTCCTCTGGTTGGAAAAGCATCCTAGCTCAAGTTCGAAAGTCCCAATCAGGGAGAGAGTCCCAGATTCATCAAGCGCTTTCTGACGTTGTCGTCAGTTGTAAAGACGACATTCGATGGCTATGGAATGATTCTGTCACCCAATTAATCCTACAAAGCCGCAGTCTAAAACTAGATGATGCACCCGGCTTGTAAGTTTCGTGTTGATGCTGTCGCTATAAACTAACGGAACCCCCGCAATAGCTTTTTGAATGATATAGACCGTATTACAATGCACGACTATGAACCGACAGATTCCGACATTGTGCGAGCGCGTCTGAGAACCACGGGCGTTCAAGAATACCATTTCACGCTGGACAGAGGTACGACCAGTCCACTTTTTTAAGAGCTTTAGCTGATTTCTCTACGTCGTCGTTTCATTCAGCTAATGGTACGAATCTGGACTGGATTATGTACGACGTGGCTGGTAAGTCCGCTGGTTCAACTCCTTAATATGCTATATCGCTAAATGGCGTCAGGTATACGCACATCTGTAAGAAAGCTGTTCTTTCATTGTATCATTGTTGCTCAAGTGTATAACTTCCTTCTACTCCTCAGAGAGCAGCATGGATACCATACTTTCGAGAGATCACTGCCTTGATTTTCATGGCTCCCCTGTCGTCTTTCAATGAACGCTTGGCCGAAGATAATCGAGTAAATCGACTGGAAGATACATTCGTTTTGTGGAAAACGATATGTTCAAGCGAATTGCTGTCGCACGTTCAGATCGTGAGTTTGGTTTTCTCTGAAATAGTCACATTCACTGACATTTCCATCGAAGATTCTGTTCATGAACAAAGTTGACCTTCTCAGAAAGAAACTGGACCAAGGAATACAAGTAAAGAAGTATATCCCTGAATATGACAAAGGCAACGACTTTGCTACTGTATCTACCTGTATGTGGCTTTTTTGCTTTGACAGCTGACAACAAATCTCAAGTTGGTTATTTCTAGGGTTCAGACGGGTTTTCAAACGCATTTTTGTAGACCATCGCAAGCCTGGAAGTCCATTCATTTCCCATTTTACCTCTGTTGTTGTGAGCATTGCAGACCACTTCCTCTTGTGCGCACAACTAAGCCGTGACTATAGGATACTCAGGCGACCGGTCAAACACTCCAAGCAGTGCAAGCAACTATTCTGCGAAACGACATTGCCAATGCTGGATTGATGTGACCGTTTCTCTCTCTCTCCTTCAGTGAAATCCGTCTCTGGCAACCCCATTTCGTTCGCCAACTGTTGTATATTGAACAACCCATCAAACATCATTGGCTCTGGAAGCAAATAGCACGTACATATATTGGTTGTTGTATTGACTTTCTCACAAGCCCCTAGGCCTTATATACTGTATAACGATGTCACCTGTACTGTAAAACCGCCAAGCATGGCTCTTTCTATTTCTGTGGATGGAATATTTCCCGCATATGGCCCATTTAGACAACATATAATAGATTTCGGTACCAATATTTATCAATTTGAAGGTTTTCTCAACAACCACTCCCCCTTTCAACTTCTCATTGGTTATTGGCCAATGTTCGTCAACTTCCTGTCCAATAGATAGTTCCATTCATGTATTTATACGAAAAAGAAATGAAAAGAAAAGCTGATAACACCTCCAACTGGACAGCGAAACGAATGTTACAACTTTACAAGTCCAGGCGCGGAATGTCTTTACGCCTCTTGTAAATATCGTAGGCAGGAGAGGCGTTGGCAGCTCGGAATTCCTGTGCAACACGTTCTGCTCCTGCCATGACACGCAGTAAATTGGCACCCGTAAGCCCAGCAAGTTCATATCTGTTCCAGCCACGTTGGTAAAGTTCAGCAATCTAGGGAGACAGTGCCGCGTGAATGAGAGACCACACAATAAAATAAAACAAAAAAAAAAGAGACAACGTGATCCCGTTACTCACCAAAGCAGGGTATTTGGAAACGTCCTCCAAGCCAACGGGAACGTCTTCAATCCCGTCAAAGTCACTTCCTAATCCAACGCTGTAGCATAGTCACGAGTCATTATCCCTAGTACAGCAATGTATATGAAATATACTTACTGTTCCTTCCCTGCGACGGCGGCAATATGGTCAACATGATCAGCAACCGCTTTGACTGTTGCACGCCCTGGATCGGCGACGAAGAAAGGCGCAAAGTTCACCTGAGAGAACACATCAGACAAATTCTTGCAATTTAGGCCTTTGTGAACTCAGTAACCCACCATTACGACGGCATCAGTTTTGTCGGGACCGCGTCCAATGAGTTCAAGAACGTCATCAGGAACATTGCGTGGAACGTCATGAACAGCTCGTGCCGACGAATGCGACCAAATGACTGGTGCCCTGGACACCCTGAGCGCTTGCTTCGCCGTCTCGTCGGAAGTATGCGAAAGATCTACGAGAACTCCGAGGCGGTTCATTTCATAGATGAGGGTACGGCCGAGCGAACTCAGTCCGTGGTGAAGGGGAACGATACCAGGAAGATATCCACAAGAGTCGGCAAATGCGTTGTGGCAAGTATGAGTAAGAGTCACATAACGCACTCCAAGTGCGTGATATTGACGGAGGACAGCGAGCGAGTTACCAAGTTGATGACCTCTGGTAGTCAGATGTTGGCTTCGTTAGTCGAAGGTTATATGGTTTGTATTACAGTACATACCCTTCCACGCCTAAAAGACTGGCAATTTTTCCTTGGGCTACTGCGACCTTGATGTCCTCGGAGGTTAATGCAAGAGAAAAAGTCTAAAATGCCTCAATCAATGGTGTATGATGTTGTTATAAGGGACTCGATCACCTCAGGATACTTTTCGATAAGCAACCTCGAAATGTCGATTTGTTCCAAAGTATCTCTAAAGTCAATGACCAATTAGTATATCGTCTGTCAATACCATCGAGGGTCATACCGAACCCGCCAGTCAGCACCAGTGAAGTCCCTGCCTGCACGAGCAGGGTCTGGGCATGCGACGTATGTAGACCTACAGATTAATTCTGGGTGAGATCAATGATCAAGGGGGAAATTAAAGCATGCTAACCAGAAGAAACCACCGACTTTGCCTTTCCTGAGACGTGGAATGTCCACATGTCCTTCCAAGTCCCCCTCCAAACCTATTGCAGAGGCATTGTTCGCATATCTCAGCCTGGCAAGAATGGGGAGGTCTAGACATTGTTAGATTATGTTATAGGGGTAATAACATAGCGATTCCTTACCAATATGACCGTCCTACGTCGCAGGTGCGATTGGTTAAGCATTGCACGAATAAAAACAGTTGCAAAAGCTTGACTTACAATGACTGGAGCCTTATCAAGGATGATGTTGGCAGCCAGAAGAGGGTCCTTTGGCAGAGTACCAATCCAGGGGCCGATATAGGGGGCCAATTTGTCCTCAAAGCCAACAAAGAGGATCAATGCAAGCAAGAATAAGAGTGCGACCAGACCGCCGACAATAAGACGGCCCTTTGAATTCGATTCATCCTTTGCCGTTTGACTTTCCGCGTCATTGTGATGTCCATTGCCATTTCCACTGGCGAGGAGAGGCGACCTTTCAGAACCTCCAGGATTGGGGTTGTAATTGTTAGTAGTCATGGGTGTAGAAGGCAGGATCTTTTGAGCTGCGGATAGAAGGATGGCTTGACCTGCTGTTTTCAAGGCTTCTGACTTGCTGCTGCTGGCCTGTTGCTGTGCACCTTTGGTGCTATTATCGTTAGAGTCCTTTGAGGGTGATGAGGAGGAACCGATGAGTTGCTTAAATCCAGATTTCAACCGGTCTCTCTTTGACGTGGAGCCGTTCGAGCTGTCACTGCTGGAGGAACCAGAAGAAGAGCTTGAAGAGCTCGATGAGCTCCGGGACCGCACCATTATATTTAGATGACAGGCTGTGAGGATTGTGAGGGTGAATGGTCGATGATTGCATCATCTGCCACCAAGTTGTTAAAAGCATCTCGTGTTGCCTCCGCCAAGAGAACGCGTTTGCCATGAGCAACCAGCTCACGCGAGGACTTCATATCGCATGACACCGAAAACGAACACAAGTAACACTCAGTAAATTTTAATCACACAAAGAAGTTTGGGGGTTCCTAGATATATTGAATATTGTGTTACAGTACAGCGACCACGTTCACCCCCGACATGGAAGAAACCGGGTAATAGAATAGATAATGCAACAGAAAGCGGACGAATATGATGCGTAAACAAGAAAAAAAACTATGGTGTATCAATGATGAGAACTCTACTTTTCACAACCCAAAAGGTATATTCCGGAAATTTAAGGCTTGACCTTGCCAATGACAGTGTCTGGGGCGTATCTGGGAATGACCTTGGGGTCGTGGAGCATGTTGAATTCTTCGGTGGCATCGCGGCCAGCGTACAGAAGGATAGCCTTCTCGCCTCCGGGGTGGTCAGCAAGGAACTGTTAAGCTTTGCGTTAGATTGCTCAGGTCAACAAAGAACAAGAAAAAATGCTTACGCCTGTGACATCGAGGACCTGTCCGTCAATGACGACCCAGACATCGTCCTTCTTGTTGTGCTTGGCAACCTCAGCGAGGGTGTACTCTCCGGAAGCGGCCTTTCCTGGAGCAGCAGCGGCGGGAGCAGAAGGGGCAGCAGCAGGTGAAGGTGCTGATGAGCCACCGAGCTGACCAGCAAGAGCACCAAGACGGCCACCAGCCTTCTGGACAACAGCAGAAGTTGTCTGGAGGGTGTAAGCAGCAGCAGAGTCACCAGACACACGTCCGAAGACAACGCATCCGAGAAGGGATGATCCACCGAGACGGTTAGCACCGTGGACACCACCAGCAACCTCACCAGCAGCAAAGAGACCTGGGATGGGCTTGCCAGACTTGTCAAGGACGCGGGACTCGGTATCGATTTCGAGACCACCCATGGTGTAGTGGAGAACAGGGGTCATGATGGCGACGTGGAAGAAATCGTCGAACTTCCACTCTCCTTGGAAGAACTATGGGGAAAAAACGTCAGTAATATTTCTCATTGAAATATGTTTCGAGAATTTACCTTCTTGCCGAAGGGGTCCTTGTTGGTGCGGACGCTGACGTTGTAGTCCTCGAAGGTCTTCTTGAGAACCTCGGGGGCGAGGCCGAACTCCTTGGCAAGAGCCTCTCCGCTTTCGAAGCGCTTCATGAGGCCACGGCCAACATAGTGCTTGCAATGCCACTCGATCTCCTTGGAAGCTTTGCCGTTGAGGACGAGGCGGATGGGGTACTAATGAGTAGAGGTTGTAAGAAACAAAACATTCAAGACTAAATATAAATATTCTCACCTTCTTGTTCTCCCAGATCTTTCCGGTGACGTAGTCACGGTGCTGGAGCTCATCGACGAAACGCTTGCCAGTGTTGTCGAGGAGGAGACCACCAACACCACGGAGGGCCTCAGCGGCCAAGAACTTGACCTTGGCATCTGGCTCATTGGGGTCAACGAGACCAGTGGGGTGAACCTGGACCTTCTCGAGGTCGACGGCGCTGGCACCGATTGACATAGCAAGCTTCTGTCCGTCACCGGTGCAGTGCTCTCCGTTGGTGGTGGGGAGGTCCCAGAATTCAGGACGATGCTTCTTGAGGAGGGAGTTTTCGGTGAAATCGGCAGCATAACCACCAGTGGCAAGGACAACGGCACCATAGGCGGTTTCAGTCTTGCCCTTGTACTCGTATTCAGTACCAACAACAGCGCCAGACTCATCCTTGATGAGCTTGGTGACGCGGGCCTTCTTCAAGATCTTAACACGTTCAGGGTTGCTGACGGCAAGATCCTCAAGACGCTCCATCTGAGCATAAGTGATAACCTGCGGGGAAGATCGTCAGTAAGCGACATATAATGGATATAATGCGGGGAAGGTATCCGTACCATTCCGGGGAATTGAGCATCACCACGGTGGGTACGGGGCTGGCTGTGGCCACCAAGACGGGAGACCTTGGAGAGGTCAAGACCGAACTTGTCCTGGAGCCAGTTGACGGCGTCACCAGAACGGCCAGTAAGGACACGGATAAGATCATCACGAGCAAGGTCGCGAGCCTAGATAGATAAAAGTAGAATATTAAGTTCTAAGATGAAAAAGGAGTAATGAACCCGAATACTCACGGATTTCTTCGTATCCTCGAAGAAGATTTGAGCGCTATCAGGGATCTTGAGGTCGCGCTGGGTGTTTGTTCCAGCACCGTTGATACCTGAGGTGGCTTTGGTAGAGTTTCCACCCATGAAACTAAGATAAAATTGAGGGGATGTTCTAATAAAGTATTGAAAAAACATACCCTTGCTTGTCGAGAAGGAGAACATTAGCACCACGTTCGAGAAGAGTGTGGGCAGCAGAGAGACCGGCGAGACCGCCTCCAACAACGATGACTTGAGCCATTTTAAAGTATTGAATTTATGGGAGGATGGAGGTGAATGAAGGAAAGGTAGAGATCCCAGGTAGAATTCAAAAAGCGTCTTATATGGTTGGCTATCACGGGCTAGCCAGTCCCGAGTCTTTCCCATGTGATTTCAAATCCTTTCTCGGCCAAATATACCGCGTACCGGCCGACATTCACTATTTGTATTTTTTATTTTTTATTTTCTCTTCTTTTTTCTTTGACAATACATATATCTTTTCCAGCGGACGTCCGAATTATAGACGGAGGAAGAGTGGTCATTATCCCAGTATTGCGGTGTTAACCTCCAACTCCGATGCCTTTCCACAGGTCGCCAGTTTTTGCTTCTTGTCTATTCCGTCGAGTCTCCGTTATTTTTTTTTGGGGTGTCAATTTCTGGCTAAATTTTAGTGCTAATTCGAGTCATTGTAAACTGTTTTTCGATCTAATAAGTTAGAAAGACAAAACATGATCATCTATAATTCAATATAATTCAACAAGCGCTCCTCAAACATCCCTGACTCAAAGGGTGCTGTTGATATCTTTCCCCCGCATCCGGGGACCAATAAGCGTTCCCCCATTGCTCTGAGAAAATACAGGAAAACACATTCCAACTTGGAGAATTACTCGAGAAATGATTTCATTTGATCGGTCACATATCCGCCACGTTGGTCAATTTTCACCTGCTCATGATTAGGAGGCGCTCGAAAGTTCTCTCTTGAATCAACCGTCCGGCTAGCAGAGTAAACGGAGGATACATAGCTGTAAATAAACACCCCAACAACTCGTTATCTCGTCGACATTACATACAATTGGTATCGAATCCCATTAAATGTAATTATATCTTCTCCACATAATCCTTCAGCATCCCACAGCATCGCTCAACCGCATCCGTCATCGAGATATTTAAGCTCTCCAAGAGAATCAGTCCTTCGACCTTCTTGGTGGGATTCCCATTGTGAACATCTCCATTCTCAAAGACTTCTCTATGAGCCTCTAGGTAGGCTGGGTAAACAATGTTTTCCCAATATTCCGGTGGGTCTCGCCATAGGGATCCCTCTGGGTCAGATTGAACTCCATAAGACCAAGTTGTTTCGAGTCGAACACGACACATTTATCGATTCGCGCCAGGAAGCAAGATTGTGCGGACATGACGGAAATGAGATGAAGCGGTCACGACAAAGGGGAAAAATGAGGGAGCGGTTACAGGAAGATCGTCAGTTTATATTCGTACGTAGCGTGAGCACCCTTCGAACTTGGTTCGAAATGTGCTAAAGTGGGAATATCATACCTGCAGTGTGATAGCCGTGTCGTTCATGCCTTCTCTGCTTGAGCACGTCGTGAGGCACACGGAGCATTATGCGAACGTCTAATTGATCTATAACTTCCTGTCGTGGTTTATGGGCTGTTTAGAGAAGATACAAGAAAAACACGCGCTTGTGCCCACCTTGTGCCAGTATAGCAGGAAGCCATCTACTATACCCCAGATAACTTTCTCTCCAGAAGCAGCCTTGCTTTCTTGTATTCTTTTGAACTCGGCGATCCACTTCTGGCGCACGTCCTCGTCTACTTTTATTTCCTTCTGCTCATTGAGATGGTCGTGGCTTCGATGATCAGGTGGGATAGTGCCCGTGACTTTTATTTCTTTCAAAAATTTAATAAGACGGTCCCATGAGATGGCGCCTGCTGGTGCGTCCCAATCCTGAACCTGGTGCACTGGATGGACAGGTACGAGTTCTTGAGGCTGTTAAAAAACGACAAGGTTGTCACAGACGATCCTGAAAGCATCGCTCGTTTTACGCACAGGAGCGAAATCCTGAATAATTCTGTCAATGCCAGAATAACGAGTCGGACGATGTTAATGATTCTTACGTCTTGGTGGATGATAACACTATCAGGTAGGAGACGATTGAGATGCTTAGCAAGTGTCGTTTTACCAGAACAGGTTGCGCCTCTGGAAAGCTGATGAGAACGATAATAAAATAATAATAAAAGATGAACAGACCCTACGCCAACCAAGATCACCTTGACCTTGTCATTACTCTCATGATGCATGTTAGAGGAGTACTGAAGAGATAATAATTAAATGATCGAGATAACGCGCTGGAGACTGTCGCATCACATGACGTCTTTGGAAAGATAATTATAAAACATCGACAAAACGACGTCATGGAGCTGTGGTATGTACGAGATGCGTCATCTGCGGCTGAAACGATATAAAGAGGAGACAATATTCACCATCTCTCTCCAGTACTCTCATTTTCAAAGATGATTCGCCCACAACAACTCCAATCTGTCGCTCGAACTGCCCGGTCAATCCACCCAAGACCACTAATCGTACGTCGTCCGTGTTCGTTTTCGAAATAGGTTCTCACCAAAGTCTGTTGCATTTCAGAAAAAGCGTGGTTTGGCGACCGACGTACCCCCTAAAGGTGACAATACGTTACTCTACGCTGCGCTAGGAGCTGCTACCCTTGGTGCTGGGTACTATGCTTTCTTCGCTCCTGATGACGAGGAAAAGTTGAGGCGCAAAGCCAAAGAAGACGAAGAAGCGTTCAGGCAAAAGGGCAGAGAGACCATTGAGGCAGGCAAGGCGCGTGCTCAAGATACCATTCAAATGGGTCAGGCCAAGTACGACGCAGCCAAGGTTGGTGGTCAACCTTGCTACACCAGCGTGTCGAGAGACTGAATGTTTACTATAGGATAGATCAAAGGAGGCGCTGGGTTCAGCCAAGGACAAGGCAGAGGCTGACCTAAGAGAAGCAAGAGCTGAAGGTCGAAGCATTAAGGAGGACCTCGAAGAGAAATATGACTCTGCCAAGGGTGCTGCCAGAGAAGGTTTGACCCGTGCTCGTGATTCGACCGAGAACCTATACCACGAAGCTCGTTCTACTACGGAACGGAAAGCAGGCGAACTCCGAGACAGTGTTGATGAGAAGGGTGAAGAGGCTAAAAATTCATGGTTCAACACTTTAGGTTGGGGTCGTAGTAAGGTTGAAGAGGGCAGAACCAAGTTAGATGAAAGTAAGGCGGACGTCGAGTCGGAGGCAGAGCGCTTGAAGAGGGAAGCTGCTCAAAGAGTAGCCAATGCTGCCCAGGATGTACGGGCCCGAGCAGAGAAGCATGCTTAAGCTCGTGCAGCAGAGCTCGGACTCCTGGTTTAACTTGAGTATGTATTTTTACCGATGTATCGTCATAATAGTGCAGATCATTTGTATGTTCCTCGGACAGTTTGAAGCATTGAAAAGTTCTGTGAAAATAGTTAGCCGTTGAAGCGAGCGGCGATGGATGGAATAGGAGTCTGACGATGCGTTAATAAAAAGTCATTAGTAAAATGTGAGTACGTGGTGGTGGAGTGGAATGAAGATGTTCACACAGCGTTCAACTTTTGCAACCACCTTTTCCCCGACAAATCTGGTGACCGCTTCATGAATCAAGTTCAATCAACAGCTTTGCAACACTATAAAAGAAAAAACACCCGACTTTGAACGAAAAAACAACCGCACTTTGAGAATATCATTTGTGCGGCTGTAAAAACGATGGCGTTAACAATCTGATTCACCAAGCCAACAACATATTGTGGATGAACACGCGAGACGGATACACGACAAGAAAACTTGCCTGTCTCGAGGTGGCTCTCATGATAAGATGTTGGGGACGTATTTTTAGAAAAAACGCTTGATATGTTGATACAAGAGAAAGAAGGCCGCCATTGACATTAAATTTGTGGGCCCAGGTTTGTAAAGCGGCGAATTGTCGCACAAGACTTGCATTTGACTGACATAGGAAGAGAGAAGACCTAGCAGACCAGGGAGAAATTAAGAAAGAAGACTGATAGACTTGCAAAAAAATCATATCCATGCACATGCAACCAAGAAAATGACATCTACCCGAGGTTCAGCTTTTGCTTCTCACACCTTTCTTACTCCTTCAACACTGACTATGTTTTTAAAGTTATAGAAATTCTACTTGACCTTGAACGAAAAGGTCATTTCATAAAAGAACAAACTCACATATTCTTTAGGTTCTTTTATATGTCTATTATATGAAAACGGTCATGGGAACTATACTCTCAAGTTCCACCAGTCGCGTGTAACAGAAGCATTTTATAGGCAATGTCATTTGGTTGTCCTGATCGAATCCAGCAGACTTGGGAATTTCTGTTTTTCTCTCGTAAACTCCGTGTCCATACTTGGTCCCTCGATGACATCTGGGTTGACAATCTCGCTTCCTCTTCTTAACCTTGTTTCTCGCAAAACCTCCGCTCTGAATCAGTCACATTGGGAACTGGCTTTAATACCTGTCCAACATTGCTATCTGGTTCTGGCTCCCCCTCCCCTCTCCTCCACCTCCTTCTGGTCTATTCCGCTCCTTTCTCTTCATACCTTATTATGCCAGGATTCTTTCGTCGTCGTTCGACTGTTGACCTGAATGCAGATGACTCGGATCCCCTTTCCAGGGTTCTTCTCCCTTCAATATACGAAACATTGGAGGAGAGAGAGGCTCGTATCGCTCTACAACTCGAAGAGAAGAAACGATCCGATGCTATCGATGAAGAGATCAATAGGCAAAAGCTGGAGAACAAAAAGGCTCCAAGATGTGTTCGAGTATTGCTTCTAGGTATGTTCATGCATTCAATTGTCGAGGATATTCTATCCAACCTTATTGTCCAGGTCAGAGCGAATCAGGTATTTTCTTTCACGATTCCCAGTCCTTGTCAATTGTGTTCAATCGGTTCTCTCAGGGAAATCGACGACGTTGAAGAGTAAGTTTCGCGGTGACTTGATGTCATCCGTCATAATTATCCGGATTTCGGATGAATTAACGCCGTCTCCACAATTTTTTCAGACTTTCAGCTCATTCACTCGCCCAAGGTAAGAATCTTATTGTGCTTCAAACATCGGTTTATGGAATGTACCAATCTACATTAGGCATTCCGGAACGAGCGTGCATCCTGGCGAGCAGTCATACAACTCAATATCGTGCGGTCCGTTCGACTTATTCTGGACACCATCACCGATGCCCATGAAAAGACAATGCTACCAGGAGGGAGAAGTGGACAGGCAACAACAGATGGCCCAACACCTACAGTGACTCCCGAGCTTCTGAAATTAAGAATGCGTCTACTGCCCCTTCAGCAGGTAGAAGAAGCCCTTTTGCGCAAGATGACACCAGAAGGATCCGCCGAATTCGAGGCCACACACCTTTCCCCGGTTACCAACTTGCCTTATCGAATTCGTGGCGGCAAGTTCAGAGAAATCGCCATCAATTCCACAGCACAATGGAAAGGTGCCTTTGGCCGGTTAATAGCCACCGCCAGGACGAGCATTGAAAGCGCCGCTCAAATCGACTTTGACGATGCCAATGACCCAGGCGTTATTCTCCACGCATGCTCAGAGGACATTGTACGGCTATGGAGCGATCCAGTCGTAAAGCGACTATTAAACATGCAACACATTCGTTTGGAATCAATGGCTGGCTTGTGAGTCGTTTTCGCTGTTTTCTTCTTCCTGCTTCGCTAACCGCTGTGGCGCCACCCTAGCTTCCTCGATTCAATCGAACGGGTAACTGCGTTGCGCTATGTGCCAACCGATGGTAGTCTCGTGTTTTTAATTTAATGGTGTGTTACTAAGGGCTGTTTAGATGACATCCTAAGAGCCCGTTTGAAAACGCTAGGCGTCTCTGAGCATCGATTTATGCTCAAAGCTGGTCAGAAACCCTTACAACGATATTCTGGGATCATTCACTTATGAGAACTGCAGGGAATATGATCAGCCACGATTGGAGAATTTACGATGTCGGCGGCGCCAGATCATTGGTGAGTTGTTAGCTAGCCATCTTTGCTCATCTCCTAACAATCGCCATCGGTTCTTATAGCGTGGTTCGTCCACTTCTGCATATTTCCCACTGAATGCTCACTATCGCTTCAATTAGCTGCCTGGGCCCCTTACTTCGATAACATGGACGCTATCATCTTTCTAGCCCCAATATCAGGTTTTGACGAAGTGCGTAATGTCGGGAAATCCAAACATAATTATAGCATCGCTGACAACGACATCGGGTTTATCCAGGTTCTGTCAGAGGACACAAGTGTGAACCGCCTGGTGAGAGCTTTTTTCGATCCTGAGAAACACATAGATCTCCTATCCTTGCTCCAATTCCTGATTGTTTCCACCCCTCTCAGGAAGATTCTTTTAAACTCTGGGAAAAGATAATTTCGAACCCGTTACTGAAGGAAACGCAGATTGTGCTGTTCCTCAATAAGATAGACTTATTAAAAGGTACGTCAGTTTTTCCGTTTCACAGGGCCCGAAAATTGAATTATATGTCCAGAGAAGCTGCAAGCTGGCGTGCAGTTCAATCATTGGGTCTTATCATATCGCGATAAACCAAATGACTATGATTCTATCTCACTCTGTAAGTACATCAAATGGTTGATGTTTCGCATTCCCAATTAACCCTTTGACACAGACCTGAAGAGGAAGTTTGGTACGGCCGCCTCGTCTCCACACCCATAGAAGGGCTCACACCTAATATCACAAACATAGGCATTTTACTCAAGCAACATTCCCCCATCCCACGGGTCTTTTATTGTCATCTCACATCAATGACAGTGTGTAACATCCAGGATACCCTTTTCGAAAAAATGCTGACCTTCTATCGAATCTAGGACGCGAAATCGACGCAGCAAATTCTTGTAAACGGTGCGTTATTTATAAAAAATAGATTTGCGGGCTGCACCTTACAATGCGTATACAGTCAAAGACATGGTTATTCGACAAAATTTGCAATCGAGCAACCTCGTTTAGCACCGAATTAGCCATAGTGCCGCCGTCAAACGCCCGGTTTCGTTCCCGATTTGGGATTTATGTGTTCTGTCATCTTAAAGGCTGTCTTGGCTGCACCGTACTGACTTTGGCTCTACCCGCTGTACCACCACCGGAAATGCTAGCCATGACAATCCACCGACGTTCATCATCTGGTATGATTAGAAAAAAATCGGAGTTAAAATCTTAGGGTCTCATAATGGACATATATAGCATGTTTTAATAACGAGGCGATGTACATACATACTAATTTGTTTAATTACTATGATTGGATTATTTTCAGCTGCTAGTTTTCGGGTGATTGAGTGCTGACATTGACAACATACTGATGGGCTCAAAAAAGACACTCAATGTGCATTTTTCTTGATCATGACCTCGACTTAATGTGGAATTTCGGATTGGCTGTGTATCTTGTCATTTGCATATCTACTTCAATTTTACCTTTGTATTTTATATGCGACAGTCAGAACTGAGTCTATCTCAGTAGTTGCAACTCCAAACGATATTGTGGGAGTGCATTACGTCATACTCGTTCTCGTCAGAGCCCCTGAATAGTGGCAGCCGTCCATTGTTCTGAGTCAATGGCAAATTGAACAGACGACGTTCTCTGCATGTTTGCACTACTCCACAATATACCACTTTCTAAGAGCATTACAGAGTCGTCTTTGACGACATTCATACACACCTTTGCACGTCAGTTCACGTATTGATACAACTTGAACACCCTGATCGTGAACACAGACCGGAATTGCCTTTTCTGTTGTTCGACAAGTACCAGGCCACGAGTTGACCACCTGTTGGTACGCATTTCAGCCCTTCAACGGGATTCAATACGGATCTGATCAACCTCCCAGTTTAAGTTGTCTAATTTCCTTCAAATACTTCATCATGGCATCGCAGGACGTCTTCGCCAATTTCTCCTGCCTCGATGAATTGACTCAGGTGATCTACCAAGGCATCGAAAAGTTCGTGGTCATATCCACAGTTTCCGACAAATGGACTATTCATCTTGGCCTCAATGGACATTCCGGCCGATGGTGGTCTGGGAGCCTGCTGGAGCAAGATATTCATAAACTTTTGGTCAGTATCTTTAATTTTTCTTTGGTACTATGCATGGTCGCTCCGTTCTTGACGAGTCATTTTGCCAACTTTGAACATATTGGCACGGTAAAAATAGGGATCGAACAAGGCCACGGACAAACTGCTGGAATCCTTCGCCGAAAAGTTGGCGGAGCTGTTTATCCAGGGCGAACTCTGCGTTTCTGACTGGAGTGCCGAGAAAGGCGCGAGGATCAAGGTAATGTGGTTACTTTGCTTGCTACCAATGCATTTCTTCCCCTGACCCCGAGCCTACGCTAATAATGATACACGTGTCGTCTGTCATGGGACTGCCTTGTCAAATGTATAGTTCACTCTTGGGCCAACATCCAAGAAAGCTATTCATATAGCTATGACCGAGATGAATCCTCAAGAGGCGGCCGCATACGCTACAAAAATGTTCATAGAGGTAAGTATGGAATGTATTCCTCTGTCTTGCGGTTTCTTGTGCCGTGAAGCTTGAAAGTTTGAAACCTCGAGGTCCGGAGGTGATGCCTGATCTGTCTGTTTACTTATCCCTCGTTCCAGATTGCTTTGCAGGCTCAATCAAGGAAGTGTCGGCTGTACCCATCAACTGCGGACACGGAAGCAACTCCGGTTGAGGTGGCATATGTTCCGAGATCTAGGACATTGACAAGTGCTGCTGCCAGTGGGTCGGTGACTGGGCTTGATGGACAACGCGGGGATGTAAAGAATAAATCAAGCGCGCACAAGGGCGCGACTCCAAGTGATCAGCATGCTGATGTCAATATGGCAGTTGACAACAAGCAACAGTTGTTGTCTGGAAACACCTCCGCCGCTGAACGGAGGGCCAAGACCGCAGGAGAAAAGATCCAGGTTTCAAAAACGCAGCTGGAGAAACGGGCAGCCTCCCCCGTCGAAAGTAAGCGTTGTATCACTTTTTTTTTGGCAAAGGTGTGAATGGTATTGATCAACGGGAACGTTCATAGAAACTGCGGGACGGAGCCGAGCACACAAAGGAGCATCGTTGGCAAATCCCAACAAAAAGGCACGCAAGTACCAGGCTATTGAGTTTGGAAGTGACGACGACGATGACGATTAAAAGGGTGTAAATACTATATAGACATTAAATTAAAGACACGTTTGATGCAAGTAAGGAAAAGAATCGGAGAACCGAGAGAGCTGAAGGTGGAAGAGGAGGACATGTAGGCAGAATTTATCCGTTGACCGGGAGATGCCGAATATAGGTATTAATATTTGAAGGAAATGGAATTTATTTATTAGGGACACGCTGACCCCGCACAAACACATCTTTCTTCTCTACTCTCACTAGGAATTCACAAAAATGCATTCAGAGCCTCTGTCGCAACAGAAAGTTGTACCTCAGCAGCAAAATCCCTCTGTTGAGGCAATGTTCTCGACAATTCTTGGGGCTCTTCAGACTTCCGTCAGTTTAACCCCCCTGTCTTCATGCAGGACGTTGGAACTAACAACATTTGTAGAACAACCACATCACTGAGCTCAGGCGTGAATGTGCAGAGCTCAAGATGGCAAATGCTTCTCTTGAGCGTCAGTTTAGAGAGATACAGGTGAACTTGATGCTGAGGTTTTGTTAACTCGGGCTGACCTACGTGTAACCACAACTTTTAGTACAGTATGTGGAACTCGCGGAACGGGACACCTGGATTCATGACCCCAGCACCTCCGAGTCCCCAACTCAGACCAAAATTATCCCCTTTCTTAAACCACCACATTCCGTCAATTACCACCTCCGCCCCTGACACCCCGGCATCCACATTCTACCACCGCCCATCACCCTTGGGTGACAATGCTGTCACCGCCTTTCCCTTCGAGAATCGCGACATTCCAGGCTTTTATGTTGTTATTCCTGCTGGAGGTGCTGGAACGCGTTTGTGGCCGCTTTCTCGCGAGAATCACCCAAAGTTCCTCCTCGATGTCACCCTCAAAGGTCGTTCTCTTATCCAGGCAACTTGGGATCGTCTTCTTCCTTTGACGTCAGCTGCTCGTACTACTGTTGTTGCAGGACCCAGTCATATCAAGAGTATTAGGGATCAACTTCCAGATTTGTTGCCAACCAACTTGTTCTGTGAACCTGGACCAAAGGATTCTATGGCCGCCATTGGCCTCGCAGCTGCCATTCTCGCCCAACGCGACCCAGAAGCTATCATTGGCTCCTTTGCTGCCGACCATATGATTTCTGGTGATGATGCCTTCCTCTCTGCAGTTGCAGAGGCAGTTCAAGTCGCCCGCAACGACTATTTGGTGACCATCGGTATCGCTCCATCACATCCATCGACAGGATTTGGGTACATCCGTCTAGGCGATAGTCTCAACATGGCTCAAGCACCTAATGCTAGAATCGTCTCTAGCTTCAAAGAAAAGCCTGATGCTCAGACAGCCGCCCAATACATTCGAACTGGTAACTACCGCTGGAACGCTGGTATGTTCGTGACCAAGGCTAGTGTTCTTTTGGACCTTCTCAAGCAATACAAGCCCGAACTCTCCGACGGCCTACTTGAGATCGCCTCGGTGTGGGATAACGAAACAGAGCGTCAAAGAGTCCTTGAAGAAGTTTGGCCAGAGCTAGAGAAAATCCCTATCGATAACGCGGTGGCCGAGCCTGCTGCTGCTGCTGGGCGAGTGGCCGTCGTGCCCGCTACTTTCGGTACGTCCATATGGTTTAATCATACCGAAATTTATATACTTATGATTCATCAGGTTGGGATGATGTTGGTGATTTCTCTTCGTTGGCCGAGTTGTTGCCTGCAGAAGCCAATCAACCACGTGTGTTGGGAGACTCGCATCTAGGTAAGCATTTGTTCTGATGAATCTGTGTACCCCTTGTGCTCAATCGCATTTTCAGTTCTCACTGAACAAGTGGCTGGTGGTATTGTGGTTCCAGGATCCGGCAGGCTTATTGCCTGTCTTGGAGTTGATGATCTTGTCATTGTCGATATGCCTGATACACTCCTCGTCACCACCAGGGCACGTTCGCAGGAGGTCAAGAGATTGGTGAAGAAGACTCGTGAGGCTGGCTGGAGACAGCTCCTATGAGAGTGCATTGGAAGGTCATTGCATCTAAAACACAATAAGTTCTCGATATCCTTTTTTTCGAATTTGTTTCGGCGGAAGAACTCGTATTGTACAAGTTTATTTTTTCACATCTAATGGGTAGTTGGGTTGGGCATATATCAGTAAATACTCTCTCGTAGGTAGTAGGGTTATATCTTTTTGACTTTTTTTTAGCTGGACATTTTTATACCTAATTTTTGGATAATTGATTCGGTTTCCCAAACTGGATTACTTATATGAGACTGCCGGTCGACTATAGCGTCATTTCATCGCCATTCAGCATCTTTGATGTCAACCTCAACTCTATTACGGGGCCTAAATTAAGCTCCTCTCGTTGCTTTCTTACCAACAGGTCGTACATGGACCTGTTTCATCTCAGGAAAGTTATCAGCTACGATGACCACTTATTTTAATGCGACGGCCTCCACTTCCCAATCTACAGCAACTGAGACGGACCCTCTCCTTCCCTCTGCCCCGGTACCTTCATACGAAGACAGCGAAAGAAATGGGAATAATCCACGCAAAGGCCTCCATCGAGGACTATCGGCTCGGCAGGTGCAGATGATAGCCATTGCAGGGACCATTGGCACTGGTCTATTTCTCGGTACAGGGCGTTCCCTCGCCCAAGGCGGACCCGCCAGTATGCTAATCTGCTACACCATCGTTGGATTCATCGTCTATGTGACGCTGCTTCTCCTCGGAGAAATGGCAACTCAATACCCAGTCGCTGGGTCTTTCAATGCCTACACTACACGATTTTTCTCCCCTGCATACGGGTTCGCACTCGCGTGGAACTACTGGTTCAACGACGCTGTTTCTGTGGCGTCAGATTTGACGGCTGCGCAGCTGGTGATTTCGTACTGGACGACATGGAACCCTTGGGTTATCAGCGTCGTGTTTTGGTTTTTTTTGGTCGGTGTTAATGCACTCCATGTGCGGGGATACGGAGAGCTTGGTAAGTTTTTGATTTACTTCGGTCGAAGATAAGGCTAAATTTAGATATTGACAGAATACTGGTTATCCTCGTTGAAAATTGTCACTGTGCTGGCTTTCATCATTATTGGAGTGTTTGTCAATACGGGGTTCAACACGGAACATAGGTTCATTGGTTTGAGCAACTGGAAGATTCCTGATGCTCCCTTCGTTGGTGGATTTGGAGGCTTTGCTAGAGTCTTCGTCACTGCAAGCTTCGCCTGTGGGTTGTTTCTGTCCGGATATGACAAAATATTGAAAACATCCTCTAGTTGGAGGTACCGAGAGTTTGGGTATCACAGCTGGGGAAACAAAGAACCCTTCGAAAAACATGCCTCGGGTCGTACAGCTGGTTTTCTGGAGGTACGTGTTGTCTAGATCTGCAAAAATTATTCATAGTGCTCTAATAGCCGTTGATACTATAGGATCATGATCTTCTATATTCTTACAATCTTGCTGATTGGACTCAACGGTACGTCCACCTCTCCTTGAGCAATCGACGTACCATAACTTACCTTTCTCTGATAATTAATAGTGCCCTGGGATTATCCTAACTTATCAAATAGGACCGCGACGACATCTCCATTTACCATCGTCTTTCAGATGGCTGGATCGAGTATGTCAATGTGCCGAATTAAACCAGAAAGCTTGCTGATTTTGCTTATCGTTTCAAGCGGCAGCGGCGTCTTTCATGAATACAGTAGTCCTCAGCTCTGTTCTTTCAGCGGGAAACCATGCCCTTTTTGCTGGAACCAGGGTGCTATATGGTGCATCTAAACCCAATGATCTCTAAATAACACTCATATTAATTCTGCACACCTGTCCAGGACTATCCGTTAGCAACCCTCCACAAGCACCCAAGATATTTTCGTGGACTACATCGGCCGGTACACCCATACCAGCACTCCTGCTGACGAGCAGCATCAGCGCATTATGTTTTGCCAGCAGCTTTATTGGAAGCGGAGAACTATGGGGTTGGTTGCAGAACATTGTTGGTGTCTCCAATCAGGTTGGTAATTTTATCTTGACAAAGTACGATTTCATGATTGTATTCTTTTCAGATCGCTTGGCTTTCCATCGGTCTGTCGAGTTGGAGGTTTAGACAGGCTTGGATTAGGCAAGGACGCTCCCTGGACGAACTAAAATTCCGAGCGGCTTGGACGTGGCCCTGGGGACCGCCTTTCGTCGTAAGCTTTTACTCAATTTCGATATGAGAGGACATTTGTGACGCATCTTTCAGGTTGTTGCTGTTTCAATCCTCATTATTAGTGAGCCAAATTCCTCATGCTATATTCTGAATGGACAATTTATTTACGCATCTTATCAGTTCAAGGGTGGTCTTCCATAATCCCCAAATTCTCTCCTGTGGATTTCATCTCTTTCTATATCGAAATCCCCGTCATGATTATCATGCTCGTAATGTGGCTCGTTGTGAAACAGCGCAGGGCAGCACCATTGGTACTGCCTGAAGACGAATCTTCTATTGTTACTTCGCATAGGAAGTACCACGACCTTGTCGATGTATACGCAGTCGACTTACTAGCAGATGAGTACACTGAAGATGAAGACGAAATACGACACAGTGACACGGACGTGCCGAAGAAACAAGTCCCTGGAGTATTACGCACATTGTATCATTGGCTCGTGTAATATATGTATTTGCCTTTTTCCCTCTTTTTCTGCTGCAAACATGTCCTGCTTCGCGTTGTGTGTCCAATCACACTCAGGGTATGTATAGGGGCTTCAGACTCCTCTCTAACTAGATCTAGTATGGACACTATCAATGTTAGAACTGGCTTGGGCCTTTACTGGTACGCTGTATGACTGTTTCACTTTCCCTGTTGACGGAGTAAACGCTTGAGCCTTTTATCTCTGAGTTCTGAACCTTTACAACAGCATTGTAACCACGGAATTGCCAAAGACGTCAAAACCTCTGCGGACACAACCTGGAGTGCTTAGTTGATCTTCAAGTATACATGGAGGCCTTTAGAAAAAAGCTTTGGTTTGGCGATATGCCACTTTTCCTTCAAATGGTGGAGTTGGGTTTGTGTTTCATGGCTGTCATATTGTTGGGTAAGTATCTGCGTCTCGCCCAACATCTCAGGGTCAAACACGTCTAACGATCGACTTTGCAGCCTCTATGATCTTTCTATTCTCCGAGGGCCACAAAGAGCAGACTGAGTCGAGTCGACGGGTCAACACAAAGCTGATAAACCCCACATCCAAAGAGAAATTGCAACGTACACGAAATCTCCGCGAGACATTTAACTGACTTGAACGTCTAATTCTGGCCTTTGCTATTAGGATAATTCTAGGACCGAATATGTATATGCTGTCCTAAGTTTTATGATTTTATGCTAAGGACCATCGTGCTTCGTCGTCGCTCTAACTCTCGGTATCAAAAAACGCAGCTTGCTTACTATTCCCGCGTCTATGCCCCAAATCTGAGCGTTTGGCATGAAGGTCTCGATGGTTGATGACAGTACACCAATTGTCAAATCGCTGCCTTCCAAGTTCCTCCACGAAAGTGACACTCCGGTGTTTACCCATCTGACAAAACACGCCGACAT
Organism: Panaeolus cyanescens; assembly: GCA_002938355.1. NCBI lineage: Eukaryota > Fungi > Basidiomycota > Agaricomycetes > Agaricales > Panaeolus > Panaeolus cyanescens. The sequence goes on along the minus strand of NHTK01001383.1, from coordinate 57,076 downwards.
GTAGCTCTTTTGCTCCAGCTGTAGTGGCTTCTTGTACTCTTTCCGAGATCTGGCGGTATATACTGTCGAAGCGGGTTCTGACGTCAGGGTTGGCGAAGAGCCATTCTCGTAGTTGAGTGTGAACTCCCGTTTGAGATGCGCGCACATTTTTTGGTGGATTTGGTAGAGTCCGAAGATCAAAAGAGAGATCGGGAGTTGGAACCAGAGGTCCACGTCTATGAGAGTATGATGTTAAAAATATGACGCCTGTGTACTCTTTTTGAGGTGCGTCATGGTTGTTGTTTTTCGGAAGGTCGTTGTCTGAATCTATCATTTCATTGTTGTCGAACATGATGGGAGAGATCAAGAGATAAATAAAGCTTTCTTCAATATAAGCGTCAGGGGCATCAATTTCTAGATTTGGTGGTGGATGGTTCGAGTGCTGGCGGTAATCATGTCTTCTTCCTCTGACCGCGATCTGCCTCCGCTACCCAATTCAATAGACAACCTATCTCGATACCTTTCAACATCCTCTTTCAATTCGACAAGAACTTTTGAGTCTGATGTTACACCTGATAGTAATACACATGACCGTCGCCGATCGCGGAGCTCTCGATCAAACGCAAGCAACCTACTTGCAGAGGAGGTAAAACGTAGGATTGACGGTCTGACAGATAGGCTCGAATACGAGAGGAAGAGGGCAGATGCAGCTGAACGCAAATTAGAAGAGCTTACCTCTCATCTCGAAGCTGTGAACCAAGCTAGAATTACAGCCTTGCAAGACGCCGCACGAGCTAATGAGGAGCTGAAGTAGGTGCTTAACTTCTTTTGTACCTTGCGCAAGTATCCAACCAAGTTCTCAAGGTTGTATAAAGTACAGCTTGAGAATGCTCAAGCAGAGATCTATCGCGCCCAAAACGTGGTGCAGGCTATAGACAGTCAACGTTATACTGCCGAGAAAGAGGCAGCCAAAAATCGGAGTGCAGCTCGCCAACTAAACGAAGCGCTCATGATCCATGCTGCTCGAGACGAGGCATTTAGATTAGGTTTAAAAGAAGGCCTTGAACGCGGACAAGAACTGTCGCTTGGGGCAGCCATGCAATTTCAAACGTCCTTTCAACCAACGGAACCAGAGGAGGAGGACGAAGAGTTCTCTGACCCTGGTGTACTATCTGATCCTCCACAACCAGTCCCACCTCAGCCAGAGATACGACCGCACCCAGCGAGGTCTTATGCTGGCAGTGAGAGATCGAGAGTCCCAACCGTCTATCGTGCCTCTCCGGCTCCTGTTCCCAGCCATGCACCTACAGAGACACCGGTTCCGCAACCTCAGGCCACAGTACCATCAATACCAGCTGCCACTCCAAGGATTCCTCAGTCAGACCAAATACGCCCCATAAGTGTCAAGGCACTTTCTCCTGCTCCCCGTTTCCCTAGTGTCATCGTTCCACCTGATAACCTGATTCCTCAGCTGGATCCTGATAATAGGATTCGGCTCCCTCCTCCCCACAACCTAAACGTTATTGCCACACCAGAACGCCCCCCTTCAGCTGCACTTTCTGACCACGACCAGGAGCCAATACCTATCCCTAATCCTCGTTCGAGTCAGACTAGCCTACCACGACAGCGAAGACATTCAGGCTCTTCCTCCTCGTTCTCGCATTATGATATTATGAACGAACCAGTGGCGCAGGGACCACGTATGAGTGTAATACCCGAAGTCCCCAGCATTCACACAGCTAGTCCCCTTCCTCAGTCTGTCAAGCACCAACGCTCAGTGGTGAGTGAATAGCTGGGGCAACTAATAACATTGTGTATCTGATCATGATTCAATAGAGCGAGTACTCGCAGAGAAATCCATCGGTCCACCAGGCTCCTTCCATGAATTTCCCTCAAGATCCTCAGAATCGTCCGCACTCTCGTGCAAGTCATGCTGGTTCGCATGTGGGATCTATCAAGCCACCACCATCAAGGCATTCGTATCTGTCAGAAGAAACTGCACCCAACATAACCGTAATACCTCCCGTTCGTCATCTCACTTAGTCCATCTAATTCCGTAAAAACGAGTTCATTTACGCCCACCTTCGGCCCCTTCTAGTCTCAGGCAGCAACAGCGACAACAGGTGCATCTGCGTCTGTCAAAGACAATGCTTCATCTGTTTACGGTGAATCAAAAAGGGGGCACAGTCCTGCTCCTTCGTATGGTGTAACACCCATGGCCACTGTTCCAGAAAGCCGACCAACATCAACATTCGGCATGCCAGGTGGTTACGCAGGAGGAGGCCCTCCAGGTGGCAATTACTACAGACCAGATTCTGCTGCTGGTGCTGGACAGGATGCGTTTGAACTTCCTCCAAATCACCGACATTCTGCACACGTACAAGACTATGGAAATCGAGGACAATACGACGATGACGATGCTGTGGACTCGAATATTAGTGGGGATTCCCTGACCACTCCTGTGACAAAACAAAAAAATCTTGATCCTGGATGGGGTGGTGCTGCAAGCAGTCATGGGCAGCCAAGGGCGTCTAGTGCATGGGATGACCCAGTAGAAACAGGAAGTGCTATAAGCAAGAAGTCCAAAGGAAAGTGGCGGGAATCATAGATAATTAATATGTAGAACAACGGCGTACAAATATTCAATACAGCGCATTGGATTACCGTCTACATGCAAGTCTCAAGACAGTTTGAAGCCGTCGTTTCAATAGTCTCTCCGACGGGAAGAGTCAGGAGAGCGTTCCCTCTTTCTATCTGAACGGTTTCTATCCCTGTCCCTATCCCTTTCTCGATCGCTACCCCTCTCCCTCTCTTTCCGCTTGTCACTATCATATCTCTTGTCTCTCCCGTCAGATCGTCGACTATCTGACTCATAACGTCTACTTCGTTCTCTATCACGATCGTTGTCTCTATCACGATTGCGGCGATCATCGTCGTAATGACGGCTCCTCGAATCCGAGTCTTTGTCGCGATCTTTGCGACTCTCGTAGCGATCAGGTGAATTCCTCCTAGAACTGTCACGGCGGGGCGAACGCGAGCGCTCACGTCTATCCCGGGATGAACTTGTGGTGGAGGGTGTGCGCTCTTGCTTTATGATAGGAACGTAACGTTTTTCGACATATTTCGACTTTTTGCCTTTGCTGCCATCGTCGAACACTTCCTGTTCCTTCGCGCCGATACCTAGCAAAGCTGGACGGGCAGTCGGTAAATAGGGTTCCACAATTCCTTTTCCAGGTTTCCGGGAAGCTGCAGTGCCTTCTTTCCATCCCATACCTCGAAGCAAAGCTGCTCCAAATTGTGATACTGGCACGCGGGCGTAGTCATCCAACGTGGCCTCATCGGGCAGTTCTTCCACATCTTGCTTAAGAGCATCCGCCTCAGAAACCGGCGTTGGTATAATGTCAATTACAGGTCCATCGTGCTGTAATTCCCCACCAGCTTCTGCCAGAAGTGCTTGAAGTGCTCGTTGATCCTCCGTTAACTCCTCTGCTTCCGTCATGGCTACATCCCCGTGCTCATCACGCACTTCGATCGTCTCTTCGACAACTGAGGATTTCTTCGCATGAAACTGTAGACCAGAAAGAACTGGACCAGAGTTTATGGTGTCTCTCGTCCCAAGACCACCAACACTACCATCTGCTCCAGTTGTAGCGGCAGCCGAAGGAGGAACGTATTGGAGGCCTTTGCGTTTACGGGCTTGTTCTCGCCAATCTTTGTTTTTCAAAGCGGGAATGACCAAAGGCTTTTCAGGCTTTTTCCTTTCACCGTTCAATCTATTGTCATGCGCAGGGGCTTGTGTGAGTTGAAATAACTGTAATCTTAAACAAGGAAAATGTACACACCGCTGGACTCCAAATTTATCAAATCCAGTGACAAGCTCGTCCTCTATAACATGATCTTCGTCGCTTGAATCTTCTTCATGATAATTGTGGTGTTTTTGCGACGATTTTGGTCTTGGAGAAGATGTTGAACTCCGAGCCAGTGGGCTACCCAGGGGCGTAGATTCGTCTGTGAGATGGCGAGGAAGTGAAGGGACCTTGAACGATGAACCAGCATCTGAGTCTGGTCCTGACGAAGCTGCGCGTGATACCGGGGTAGGCCTGCGTACTGTGAACGACACTTTGGCTGGTTCCATTGCTACAACGATGGTGGCAATGAACAACCAATTTACACTTTGGAGTCATTCAGATGTTATGCGTTACGTAATCTGTGATCTCCTGTCACGCAGAATTCTATCCAGCCCTCAAGGCCTCATGTTGAATTTCTATTCATCTTTCGAATTGCTTTGTTTTCGTGAACGACATGATGAAGAAATCTATCTCATCTGAATATTTACATCTCTGCGATTTATGCTTGGTGAAGACAGAAAGACAGTCTTGCGGCAGCTTCACTCATTTCAAGCAGTTTCAAGCTCAATTAGTCTGTCGGACAAAGTTAACTAGGTTCAGCAGAAAACCATAGGCTTTCGTTCTTTGGCCCACCTGTTGCACTCTTCTTGCATGTGCTGTTTACCAAATTTGAATAGACCGGCGTTGTGCAGTACGAGCGGTTTTGGAGTGTGGAAATAGTGCTTGAAAGGGATCCGGGGTGGTACTGCATTTTTCATTTCCATATAATAAAGTCTTTCTGGCCTTGTTATGGCTTCAGCCGCTTCATCTGTGGACTCTGTGTCACCTAACCGTTTACTCTCCACTACCAGACATGGCCGACATTCCTTTGGACCTCTTTCACGAAGACATTTGGGCAATATTCATCGTCCGATGCGCAAATTGTGAGTTGAGGTACTTATCATCCATTTATGACATGTCCATACCGACTTGTTATCACCACTTTAGGTTCTGTCTTGAGCCTTCTGGTTTGGGACTGGCTTTTGACCTTGTCCTTGGAGATTTCGACGATCTGGAAGTATGTGTATCTGGTGCTATTTTAAACGAACGATCAGGGAATAATTCTTCATAGTTCGTCGACTGCTCTCGCCATCCGACTCCTGTACTGCACGTCGCGATACATCGGCTTCATTGCAGTATTGTCAATCACCTTTATTAACACTTGGCTCTTCGTATTGCTCATACCACTAGCAGTATAGATTCCGTGTTAACGCTACGAATACACGCCACTCGTGGAGTTGACCCGCAAATTTGTCGTTGGTGGTTTGGGGCCCAAAGTCTAACGGCCATCCTGCTGATATTTGTCCTGGAGTTGTTGCTCACTGTCAGAGGTGAGTCGTGGCAAGCAATCAACGTCAGGATTTTGAAAATCTGAAGTTTGGATCTAGTGCTGGCGCTTTACTCGAAAAGCAGGCCGTTAAGTGTGCTTTTATTGGGTTTACTGGCTTCCAAAACAGTGGCAATGGCAGCTCTCAGCATATTTATGATTCGAAATCTCGCCTTTGGCTCATTGTGTTTAGTGGAGGATATACCAGCTACCGCTATTAGTGTTTGGTAATTTCAGATTAATATTGCGAGGGGGTTAGGGACATATATCTCATGCAATTTCACCCAGTGTACTGCAAGTGGTGACCCAAGCCATAATCTGGCTTTTGACGTTGTTTCGACGCTTTCAAGTTACCCGACGCAACCGCTCACCTATTCCTCTTGTTGACTTAGTAACAAGAGATGGTTCTTGGGCGTTTGTACTCATCACAGGTGTGTTTCATCTACGTCGATATGTAATGGCAGATTTGATATACTGTTCCGTTTTAGTGATTTTTGCTGTCGCACTTTTCAGTATCCCAGCTGTCCATTGTGGAGGAACCTTGACTAGCTATAAATCCAAGCACTTTCAGGCCATATTCCCGTATGTATGATACGCTGAAGTATCACTATTGAATCATCCCAATTGACGTTTCACAGCCTTGTGACTGCTGCTCCATCCATCTCGGTGCGCGTGTGCCATATTTATTCAGAAAAGCATACTCTTCTTACCTTATCCTCCAGACCTGCAGGGTGATTATGAACTTGCAGGACTTTCGGTGCAGCCCATCCTATGAGGGGTACACAGAAACTCGAAGCTTATCAGAGAATGTTCAATTTACGACACTCATTCTGTCCACTGCTTGACACTCAAGCGGTGGAATATCCTTTTATAAGAGATTTTAGTATAATCTCCTGTTACATACTTTTTTTAATGAATGCATGTAGCTCGTACTGCCCCTATTTTTTGGCATTGAGTACGATCAATTGCTTAGTCAGCACACATAACATTATTCTCTGTGACCGCACTGGCTCTTCCTTCTCGGACTCTAACGTCGACGATCGTCCTACTAAAGCCCTCATATATCCAAATTTCAATGTCTTTCGTTAAGCAAGCAAAGCGGCTATCGACACTAGCCCCATGTGTTCGAAAATCTTGCATGACAAACATATCCCGAACGTTTGCGCGACCGCTAGGTGGCTCTGTTGCAAAACACACAAATTATTTTCAGCGACGTTGGCTTTCGAGTACATCCAGTAGTCGTGCAGCCCTCGCATCCAAACTTCCTACAAAGCCAACAGTCGTGATTTCAACACCATCACTGGAGTACATCGAGGCGGAAGAAATTGACGTCGACCTTATACCCGCAGATAAAGTTCAGCTAGAAATCACAGACCGTGCAGCAGAAGTGCGAATTATTTTCTTTCTGTGCAATATCCATCTAATTCTGAGTCTATTCTGCCAGCAACTTATGAATATCGCCAACCGGAACAGTAATCCTCAGGCCGCATTGAGGGTTTCGGTAGAATCGGGTGGATGTCACGGTTATCAGTATAAATTAGAACTGGCAAAGCAACAATCGCCCGACGACTAGTATGTTCAAACTCCTGATGTTTCTTGCTTGCGTTGACGTTCGATCATTTATAGTCATTTCGCGCATCCAAGCATCAAACCTTCAAATATCCTGGTCGATGCGGTATCATTTTCACTTTTAAACGGCTCCACCATCGACTTTGCAACAGAACTCATCGGAAGCAGCTTCCAGGTGCTTAACAATCCCCAGGCAAAAGATAGCGGCTGTGGTTGTGGTGTGAGTTGGGAGTTGAAGGAATAGAAATCAGCCTAATGCACCAACAAGCAACAACGAAGATTCGCGACGTATAGTGCCATCTCCATATCTATATAATAATTTTATATGCTTACTTTGACGCCCATGCACCCAGGATATCTATGACGGTCTGTATTAACATAAACTAAAGCTAAACAAATACAAGAAAATTTAGAAGTCAAGACGTAAGGTCAGAAGGTTGCGCATCATAAGTGTATCTACTCAGACCACTTCAAACGGGACATTTCAACGCCTTGCGCGTCAAGGGATCAAACGGAGCCAGCTTCCACATGCTTTAAATACGTCAGTTTCGGCTTGGACGAGAGAAATGATATGACTTACTCTGCATGTACCTTCACAAGCTTCGGCAGTTCTTTTTGAATAGCGTCAGGATGCACAGTTGGCCAGTGTGGGGAGGTTTTAATGTCATGATGGGACACGCAGAACCTGCATGGCGAACGTTCAGCATACAGTCTGCATGGATAACATGCAACTTACGGCAACACCAAATTCATATCCACCTTCGTGACAATCCAGGCGAGATTCTCTTTAAAGACTATCAGAACATGCTCTGCTGGCTGACTGCAACACGTACCTCCGATTAATTCGAACAGTTTATCGTCAGATATACCCTTGGGAATGGACTCTGGTCTGAACTTGACACTTTGCTTGTGCAAGACCTCGTTGATATCCTTGTCCATGGCGACAAGAGCGTCAAGTAAGCGAGTGGGTAAGTAAGCTTTGGGATCCTGGGTCAGGCAGTTAGCTTGTGCTGTGATCTGTACTTCATATTGATGAACATACTTTTTTCCAAGTCTCAACCATGCTACGCATCCCTTTCAAAGCTGCTTGAACCGTGGCGCCGCATTTGATGGCACAATACGACATCTTCGTTTCCTGAGCCAGTCTCTTCAAGAACAACTCATCACCTAAAATTTGGAACGGTTAGAAAGATGTTAACGTATGACAGAACCTCTTCACCTTCGATATGATTATCAAACAACTTGCAAACGACTTCAACATAATCTGCGAATTGACGAAGTTCTTTGGAAGCTGGCTTAATTCTAGGTGCGAGTTCATGAACACGGTTTAACGCGCGAATTAACGCGTTCTAAATTATCTTCTTTAGCCTTATGACTTTCCGGAGGTGTCAAAGAGCTGTACACACCTTCATGAACGTGTTTTGGTACTGCAACGCTTGCGACCCTCTAAATGGTGACATGGTCAATCTCAATCCCAAACGCACTGTAAAACACCTACTTCATGCTCTCAAAGCTATTGGGAATTGTTGGCAGCAGTGCAAGTGGGAACGGCATCTTGTTGGTGTTATGAAGGTTGATAATAGCGGTGGTAAAGTTACTGAGGGTATGTGGTACAAGGAAATGTGGCTCGAAGAATACTGACTCTTCGCTTGTTATAGGCGTTCGAATTCGGTCACGGGTTCTGTGCCACTGCCCAAGGGCCAGGTTTCAACTTTCAAAGGTTGCCTTGTATACACAAGTGACAAGGCCCTTGACTCCAGAATTCGGGCTGAGCTAAGGTCTTTGTTCAATTGTGAAAGAATACCTGTGGGCCCAAAGGCGTGTTATTTCCCAGATGCCTTGACATTTGTCTAAAGCACAGGGCCAGTATTGCGATTGGCTTCAAAGGGCACGGACTACACAGTACTTGAAGGATAACAATACGTTGTCTAATGGAAGCCCGTGAAATCAATGTCATGATCCAAACGTCTCTCCAATCCCCATTCACGGATTTTATCCCAATCACGACAGGTGTGTATTACGTTGCCCATGATGCGCACTTGTTGCACTCTTTCGACCCATTGCCAGACCAATGGGGTAACATCGGCCGAGCACATCAGGGTCTGCCTTATATTCTCGACGCAATGACTGAGGTGTTGGGTGTCCAAATGAGGCTCCTTCGAGTAGTATTCGCGATAAAGGGACTTTCGCAAGAGGTTCTGAACATATGTTTGGTTAGTGTTGTTTTACTTGCTACCTCTGGTTGGGCATTGACTCACCAAACAGTGTAATTGATGGAATACATCCAGCTGAACGACATAATGGTCTTCATCGCCTGGAATTCTGTATGTTGCATTCTCGAGACGCATTGCTTCGTCTCTGGTCAGCCTCGATGTACCAACTTGTTTATGGAATGTCAGCACCAGTCAAGTTGGAGACGCCGATACACATACACTGATACAAGTCGTCCCAAGCTTGATCAACCTCCGGAGATGGTTCTTGTTGGTATTGGCTAATGTCCTTGCCGAAGCCTTCATGGAACACAACTGTCTTATATTCTATGAGATGGTTTACAGGTGCTGGTGCGAGGGGTTAGCCAACTAAACGTCGTCATAGGATTCACTGCGCTCACAGTAGAACTTTTCAGGAAAGATTGGATTGTTGGCTCCCCGGCGCACATACAGTGCAGCGCCTATCCCGATGAACATGACATTGAGGATAGCTTGAAAACTGGCAAAGAACACCAACACTCTCCACGCTCGAGCTTTACGTTGGACCTGATTGCCTTCGAACTCGTAGGCACGATCACCTGTTGGACTTGTTCCCCCAAGCAGGGAGAGGTCCTCCAGCGAGTCCTGGGGCATTGGTCTGTATGGTGCTTCAGATTTCATTCTAGTGGTTGATTGAAAGAACAAACACGGGTGTTAACAACGGTGATTTGTATTTGTATTTGCCCCTCTTACCTTCAGCTTATCAAACCCCACGAAGGATGTCCTGTTGGTGTAAGGCCCAGGGCTTCTCAGAATGGACATGCATGGTAGTAGGCTTTCTACTACCTTCTCTTCAGGAAACCCTCAAGATGTCCGCCACTCAAACTCAGTGATGCAGTTTAGATTCACCGCCATTGTCGGTGGATCTGACGGTGTTAGCATGTAGGTGAAAAGGCGTAGATGGTACTAAGTGAGGTTAAAAACATCCCCGCGTCGAGCTTGACATCACTTGATCTGATTCGATAGGTGTCGATGTCGAAGAACTAATGCCCAGTTGGGATACCCGAGCTTCGAATACGACGGTCTGGGAAAGATCGAACAGTTTCAGAATTGCATTAACGAATTGCAGTAGCAAGTTGATGGGCACTGGATCGGTTAGAGAAAAGGTAAGCGCTGAGTTTATTATCGTCGGGAAATGTGTTTGGCCGTGGCTGGATGACAATTTTAATGCCCTTAGAGATGCTGCCCTGGAACTAGACCAAGAGAAGGGCGGGGTTAAATGCTAATTACTCGTCTTCAGCGCTTCGAATTCCCTCAGAAACGTTCAAGGAAATGAAGGTACATTTGACATGCTTTGAGCACGAGTTAATCTTGTTCGTTGGACGTCTTCCAGTCGGATAAGGGGCAAAATGCTAACCGCGAATTTACCATCCAAAGTCAAGTTATCGCAACCACGAAAGGGTGCTTGTATATTTTGATACAACCTGTTTGGTAGTATATAACCTCCTGCTCCACCACGCAAAATCTCAGCAAGTATCACAACTGCTAACCGACGCTTCATCAATACAGAATCATGAAGGCCTTCACAAGCTCTATCGCTGTTGCTATCGCCCTTTCTCACATCGCCAGTGCTGCCCCAGCCACTGGGCATGGAATTATCAACGCGGTAAGTCGACGTTCGGCACTATTCATCCAGTGTTTTTTACTCACTGCGCGCGCTACAGAGGGCATCTATTGTATGTTATTCTCTTGAATGGTTAAACTATGCACCCAGATACTGACGAAAGCAGGCTGACAACTCTGTTCCTCCTGAGGCTTGGAGTGGATTTAACAAAGTAAATCTATCGCGCGTTTATTTACTATTTTAATTTTTTTTTCTGACAATTTAAATCCAGAGAGAATCGACTGCTGACAACTCTGTCCCTCCTGAGGCTTGGAGTGGGTTCAACAAAGTAAATAATTATCTCCCGTTTTTAATGATCATTTTTAAATTTATCTGACAATGGGCACCCAGAGAGAATCTACTGCTGACAACTCTGTTCCTCCTGAGGCTTGGAGTGGATTCAACAAAGTAGATCTATCGCAGGCTTATTTCCTATTTCAAAATTTGTCTGACAATTCATATCCAGAGAGAATCGACTGCTGACAACTCCGTCCCTCCTGAGGCCTGGAGTGGCTTTAACAAAGTAAAACATTTTCTCGTGGCTTTATTATTACTTTAACACCTGGCTGACGTTTGACGTCCAGAGAGAATCCACCGCTGACAACTCTGTCCCTCCTGAGGCGTGGAGTGGCTTCAACAAGGTATGATCCCCCCCGCCTTTTCTTTCTATTTATGGCATCGTATACCTGACATTGGCGCCCAGAGACAATCCACTGCTGACAATTCTGTTGCTCCCGAGGAGTGGAGCAATTATAAGGTTTGTTCACACATTTCAAACACTGTAAAGACCATGTATTGAGTACGATTTTAGAGGGAGTCCACCGCTGATAACTCTGTTGCCCCCGAGGAGTGGAGCAACTACAAGGTACGAAACTTAAAATCGTTCGAAAGCAATGATTTTACAAGATTTGGCTATAGAGAGAATCCACCGCGGATAACTCTGTCAAGCCGCACGCCTGGAGCAGTTTCGAGAAGGTGCGTGTCCGTGATGGATATCTCACATAATCTTTTAGCGCTCATACGTTACCTTCCATCACAGAGAGCGTCCACGGCCGATAACTCCGTCAAGCCTCATGCTTGGAGTGGTTTCGAGGTAAAATATTTACAGCACTTGACCTAGAAATTAGCTGATCGGTATAATGCTTGCGTAGTAATGGGCATGTTGTAGGAAGGAGAACAAGTTCATGTGAGTTAGTAAACGACCCTCTGTGTTATCACAGGAAGAAAAGTTCAAACCAATAATAGGAGAGGCCAATGTATGTAGCGCAGGGTCTGTTCAACAAATCCCAAACCCCCACTTCTTCCAATCCGTTCAAATGTCGCATACGTCGTGTTGTACCTTCTCAAGATCATTCTCTCTTTTTCTCGAATATTTTGTACACACTCCGCTTGTAAAATATGTCGAATTTCAGAACAAACCATCATTCCAGAACTTTCACGAATATTTCTACGTCATAAATGTCGTCGACAGCCCCACACACTGCAGAGACACAGTTCGAGTGTCGGTAGAATCAGAAAGGTCAATTGCCATTCTCGTCTAATACACGCGGTACAAGCAGGTGCAATGCTGAAAGTTGAAAAGAAGGCGACCCTGCGGCCTCCTGCGGTAAGTATGTAGTCTTAGCCGAACTCAATGACATCATTTTGTAATTCACGGTTTGATTCATCTCACGATTCAAGTATACTGAGGCCTGGAGGCTCGAGACTCGTAGGCTCTGCTTACAAGAGCTTTCCTCTGCTTTGGGGCCACAATGAGCATGCGGAACGGGTGGTTATGTCATTGATAAAAGTAATGTAGTTATAGACCGACGCCGCTACGAGGTAAAGAAAACGGAAGAAGAATCAGCGGGGCGGGGAAGGCCGGTGTACACTAATTCTAGGATGTGGATGGCAGGAAAGTGATAGATTCCAGAGTAACAGGATAGCAGTTATACAAGATGCAGTATGGGTGAGATGAGGATAAGGCCTGAGGCCCGAAAGACAGTGTCTATGCTCTCGTAAAATGATGGAAAGGACTAGGTAATAAATCAAGATATAACAGAAAAACAGGCTGCTGACAGAGCGTAAATATCTGGAAGGGTAATCGTAAAGCTTCCAATAATAGTCCAATTTGAGGGAGATGCAAGAGAAGATGTATGAAAAATATACGAAAAGTAAGAGTGGTTGCAGAGTGAAAACGGCATGCAAGGATGGCATTAGAAAGAAGGCACTGCGTTTCAAAAAAAAAAGTGTAGGTTTTAGCAAACAACACAGCAGGCCCAATTGCGCCCCTCTTCTTTTTCGGATACCGTACCCTTGCCACTGCTCCTTCTTCTGTGATGCTTACTTTCCACATTTTCCGAAGGGCTGTGTCCAGGGACGCCGTTTCGCATCAGCATGCTGGCTCGCGTGGCTGTTTCAAACACATCATCTACACCCTCGATTTTGAGAGCAGAACATTCCTTATACGCTCGAGCACCGATGGCATTGGCAACCCTCTCCCCCTTTTCACGAGTTACCCAAGGACAAGGATTATCAGGAGTATCGGGATGGTCTGTCGAAGGGCGAAGATCGGCTTTGCAGCCAACAAGGATGACGGGGATCGTGGGCCCGCAAATACTCCGGACTTCTTCGTTCCACTAGAGTACAAGAATACGTCAGCGTCGATAAAATTACCATGAAGTCATCTGTAAGAATTTAACCTTTGTTGTAACGTTATCCAGCGAGTCGGGAGTATCAATAGCGAATGCGATGAGAATAACATGGGATTTTGAATAGGACATTGGTCGTAGACGCTGTGGATGCAAAGTCAATGAAAATAAGACTCCAGCAATTTAATAAATACCTCGTATTCTTCCTGACCACTGAGATGATCGGAATAGAAGGTTAAGTAAGGCAACAATAGGGATGGCGTATGAAATGAAGGTCAACATACGCCGTGTCCCAAAGGGCTAGTTGGACAGGTTTCTCGTCCAGCCGAATTTCAGCAACATAGTTATCAAAAACGGCTAGAGTGAAGAAATTGAGTGAAGTGTACTGGCAGGTTTTTATTGATAAGATATACTTGGTTGCTAAATACAAAGAGAGGTCGGTGAGACGTAATGCACGGTGAATTGATTGGAGACGCACATAGTCTTTCGGGAACTCTCCAAGGGCGAAAGCGCATAATAAAGATGTCTTTCCGCAAGCACCTAGTTTATAAGAATGTTAATTTGAGAAAAAAGAAAGAGGTCAATGAAATACATGCCATCTCCAACAATGACCAATTTCCTACGAATCTAATTGAGAGAATTATTAGTGAATTGAATGATTAAATGAAATAAAGACTTACTGGAGACTGTGAAGACATATTAATATAAAAAAGGTTTTAAATTGGAAAGAAATAAGAGAGAGACGGGAGACAGAGAGAGAAAGAGAGTTGGTAGTAGTAGAATGAGAAGGCGAGAACACACACAACCACGTCTTTGCCGCACCAAACCATTACTTGACCAATCTCGGCACCATCACAACGCCGCTTATTTGTTCTTTTATTAGCATCTAAAGCCTTTGAACTACCTAATTTAAACTTTATTAGCTTTACGCTTCAGTCCATTGCCATTCGCCTTGTTGAATAGTTTTTCTTCAAGTAAAATATGTTCAGGACTATCTCTTTCAATTCCAAGTTCTTCTTCAAGATCTTTTGCGTCTTGTGGGATTAAAGAATCCGTGGCAAGTTGCCAGAATCTGATCTTGTATCACTGACCCGTTGTCAAATCATGAGAGTATAAACTCCACCTACGTTAAAAATACCTTTCGCCGACGAGTCCATTCTGCCCGCCATTTATTCAGTTCACAAACCAGTTTTTCCAGTTCCTCCGCTGATACAGGAGGCGCTCCAGCGCGCAAAGGCTCCAAAGTGGCTGTCATCTGTGTAATCTGTAAAAAAGCAACAGTCACTCAATTGTCTTGACCAAATCACACAAGACGGCGAACAGATGCCCCCATCTCGCTTGTCTGCTTGACAATTTCATCATTTGTAAGACTTGTCCGGACGACGGCCAATTCTGTCCCATACAAAATAAGATTGAAATAGTCAATACTTGAGTCGAGTGCGCATATAATAGCAATTTTAGACCTCCTGAGAGTGCTTTGATCTTTGCTGCCAGAGCTTTGTTACTTTCCTCGACATTGCCAAGTTCCACCTTGAGATCAGCGATTTTATCGTTCGGTAGCGCTGGCAGCTTGTCTTGATTGTAAACAAAGAACGTTGTTTTACCTTTGAGAAAATGAATGTTCAGCTACAGGGCAACCAATGACTATCAGACCGAGGCCGAGGGTATCACCATAGGTTTTTTGAATAAGATCACCCTTTTCAGCAAGAGCCACCAGAATCTTTTGAGTTGCAGTCTTTGGAACAGCGCCTTTCAGATTGGCTGCTACATCAACAGCACCATATGGTCGATTGCACTGAATGGAGATTCAGGTAAGTTTTAAGACGCCGAAGTGGTTTTTATGTTTTATTGAGGAAGAAATGTGTACTCGTTTCATGTAATCTAGAATCTTGTCTTCAGCTGACAGCAATATTATTATCAAAATGACGCCCAGAAAGTGATCAGATTGTATACCCTCTTGTCCTTTTAGCACAGGGGTCTTGTTGGGATCCTTATCCTTGGCTTTTGAAGAGGACATGATGAGTGCGGGGAAGGAAGAAAGATAACGCATGAACTGCAATTGGTTGAAAAAGATTAGCGGCAAGGGAAATGCCGAGGCTGCCGGATACGGAGCTTGAGGGTGGTGAAGACCCAATTTCTTCTGTTTCTCATCGCCATCTGGGAGGCTATCATACCGTGTAAGCTTTTATTTAAACGACTTTCTATCTTTTACGACTTTAACAAGACTATTAGAACCTCTTTATGATCTCCCAGCTCTGCGAATGAGTCCAAATGCTACAACAACGAAACCAGACAAGCAGTCTTTGCAATATATCATCCGCTCTGGTCTGGCAGGTGGGATAGCGGGTTGTGTGGTAGGAATCATATGTTTTACGGTCTTCGGTCATTCATTCCTCATTTCATTGTCTCCAGGCAAAGACAGTTGTCGCACCCTTGGACAGGGTAAAAATCTTGTTCCAAGCATCCAACCCAGATTTTCAAAAATATGCAGGTACATCAAATCGCATTTGCGGTTTGATTCGGAACTTACACACTCTTTGCGACAGGATCATGGAGCGGCGCTTTACGTGCTGGCAAAGAAATTTACAGCCAAAGTGGTACCAGAGGGCTGTTCCAAGGGCATTCAGCAACACTTTTGCGTGTGTTTCCTTATGCTGCTATTAAATTCATGGCATACGACCAGGTTCACTACGTCAGTCCAGATATACTTATCTTTAGTTCAGCCTTCTGACATCATCTCCAGCTGTTGATGCCAACTCATGAAAAGGAAACCAATTTCCGTCGTTTCCTTGCAGGGGCTATCTCTGGTGCGTCTTCAACTCCTCACCGTTTATAAAGGATCCTCATCACAAATAATACAGGAACAATGTCTGTCTTGGTGACTTATCCGTTAGAGCTGATTCGCGTGCGCATGGCTTTCCAAACAAAGCTTCAAAGGGAGGGCACTCACAACGTTTCCCGACCTTCATTTCAAAGCGCAGCAAGATTCATCTATCTGGAGGGTACCGGCATACAAGGATCAAATCCAAACTACCTGAATCAATTTCCAATCTTGAAGTTCTACCGGGGGTTCACCGTCACATTAATCGGGATGGTCCCTTATGCGGGCGTCTCATTCCTCAGTTGGGGTTTCTTGCGATCCTACTTCCTCCCCCCTTCCAAGGCTGGACATCGCCCTCCCACACCAATGGCAGATCTTGCTATAGGAGCTGTATCAGGTGCCATTGCACAAACAGCCTCCTACCCATTCGAAGTGATCCGTCGCCGAATGCAAGTTGGTGGAATCACACAACCAGATCGCTGGCTGAAGTGGAATGAAACGGTTTCTGCTATTTGGCGCAGATCAGGATGGAGAGGATTTTATGTTGGTTTAAGTCTTGGTTTCCTCAAGGTAGTTCCTATGAATGCTGTGAGTTTTACGGTATGGCAAGGCTGTAAAAGGCTCCTTAATGTGTAAATAGTATTTAGATTTGTAGACAGAATATAAACAATCTATATTTCATTTATTAGTGGGTACTTACCGGCTGGACCGGGGTGATTTTGTTTCGATGTGGATGAGAAAATGATGTACAACTGATTTTCGTCGTTTATATTTATTGTCAAGTATAACAGTGTATCATCTGAACGGATCGACAGATGGTTGTTGTCTAATTATTCGTGGCGATTTCTGTCAGTTGAACCTCCAAAAGTGAGCCAAACCCGGTGTAAAGACGTGATTCATAATGCGAAGCTCCATCACTTGTCGTTGACCAATTGATTTCATCCGTTAGACCCCCTGTTGAGCTGGTCAAAATAGTTCAGGACACCGGTTGGAACCAACAGAGCATGAAACTTGGTTATATAGGAACCCATCCAACAATTATGCTTCCATCATCTCATTCATTCACACATATCGCGCTCTACCTGCACCTCGGCTAGGCCTGTCAATTGACAAGCAGAACAATTGTCTGGTTCCTTGCGCTTGACCCTCACGTCCTCCAATACTACTTTCAACTCATGGAGCGGTCCCCTTCGACGTTAACGACTGAAGACCAACAGCCAGCCGTGAAAGAGAAAAAAACACGACGACGCTTGCGCTTGAGCTGTGTAGAATGCACTAAACGGCGACAGGTCAGCGACTCGATGATAGCTTAACTCGAGCGCTATCAACTAATCTATCCTATATTCTTGTGCAAACACTCTAGAAATGCGACAGAAACCATCCATGTTCGCTCTGCGTAACAAGAGGAGTCGCGCATCTATGTCGATGGGAGACAGTCCCAGTAGCCAGACCGCCCCCAGCACGACCACCTCCAGGCGCAACCTTTGCGCGCGATTCAAGCACCTCAAGCGATTCTGAAATGATCGCGGAATTGAGGAAACGAATCACGACTCTCGAGCTTGAGCTTGAGGAATCGAATCGATACCGGCATTCATCCTCTACCGCTCCTTCGTTTGATTCTTCGTCAACGGTGTCAACTTCTCGGGCTTCATCCAAAGCTAGGGAGAATGCCTACTACGTTTCTTCTTTCATTCCTGGTTCTTTACCTCGTGTGGCCCCTCACGAGCAACTCCCAGAATACTCATTGCACCCTGACGATCCGTTAGCGAAGCAGGACTCCGATACAGCTCCCCTCGATGAATTGAGTTACGAGGCGATGTCTGCTCATGCACATCTCGCACTCGGTCATCACGGAGAATTCATTGGTCGGGGAAGCTTGGTTTGCGCTTTACACTCGGTATGCATATCTTTCTATGATTTCTGCCCTGAGCACAGAAGGATGATCGAGGCTAATTTCTCATGCTCGGTGCCACACAGGTTACCTCGGGAACAGGTCCACGATTTATGTACGCAAAATCGACTGATGCAGTATCTGGTTTCAGGGACACTGTACAACCTTTTTCCGCGATTCCGCTAGCGACCACGATAGAGCAGCTGATCGCGTACCTGCCTTCGATGCTTGTCGTCGAATCGTTGACCAATGCCTTCATGACAGAATGCAACTGGCGATATGGAATCCCTGAAAGATGGTTTCGCGGTGCTCGTGCACAGATGTGGCTCAACATCTCGCAACCGCGATCCTCCTGTCCGGACCAACTCAACGCCAATTGGCTTATGCTATTATTCGCGATGATGGCGTCTGCACCCCAGTCTGCGTATGACCACGTTGGACAGTACTCTCCTGTGCGAATCAGTGATGATTACTTTATGTGCGCTACGATGGCACGCCGCTTCGCAGAGGACGAGTACCTGAATATGCCCAATGCGTCGCTGATGGTTTCCGCCGCTGATGGCACCGTTTTAAACTGTATTGCAAGCATTGTTCTGGCAAGCTACCTTACTGAACGTGGTCGGGTCAGCGAGGCTTGGAAGCTGGTTGGTAATGGAATTCGCAACGCAGAGGCTGTTGGTATGCATCGCGATCCAGAATGGAAGTTGTGGCAAATGATGTCCGCCGACGAGAAGGTATTGAGGCGCAAGGCCTGGTGGGGGTTGTTCATTTTTGACAAGTAAGTGCTTTCATCGTTTGGATTGGATGCAAAGCTGATTACTTGAACCGCAGAACTATATCTTATTCTCTCGGCCGGCCACAAGTTATTCAACATGCCAACCACGATGTCGAATACCCTACACCCTTGAACGAAGACGGAAGCATTGATCGATTTAACATGGGACAATACCATCTCATTAGGCTCGCCGAAGTGATCACGGAAGCACTTGCTAAAGTGAGGCTTTTTCACCTGAAACCGTGCATTGTGTCCCGTTAATGACACTTTTTCAGTGTTATAACGTTGAATACCCGGAAAGCTATGTCTTTCTCGAAGTGGATGAGAAACTGGAACAATGGGCTGCGAATCTTCCAGTGGAATACCAGTTCGACTACACCCCATCCCATGACCATCCTTCGGCGGACACCAAAGCTCTGTACCATCAAAGGTACATCATGCATAGCTGGTACTTGATTGCGCGTCTGAAGCTGCACATCGCTGCTACGACTGCGTCTCCCGACCGTACATCTCCATCGATGAAGGAGACGCTTCGTCGATGCGTGATTATATGCATGCGGGTTGTTCGGTTTCAAGTGAAAGCGTACAATACGTCTATGTATCGCAGCGATGGAACGATTACAGACGGGTATCCGGGTAACTGTTGGCTTTTCGAAGGATGTTTCTCATTGTTCGAGGCTTCTGTGGCGCTTATAACTTCTGTGGCCCAGCTCTCGTGGAAGGAGAAGCTCGAAGAAACAACGGAGTTGATTCATGCGGCATTAGGGGTGTTTGATTGCATTCGACAAAGAGAACGAGGGAAAACAGCAGATGTCGCTGTTCGAGCCATCGAGGTAATTACGATGATTAACACGCAATATTGCGCGGAATCTCGACGTAGAAGGGAAGATGGGTCACAACAAATGCGACGAGGAGTTCAGCCAACACACGCGCATCAGCATCCTCAAACACTTCCCAAGATCAAAACGGAACCCGATTTACTATCAATGGGACTGACTTCGAGAATGGGGGATATTAATATATTCTCAACCGCGTTTTCTCCCAGTACTCAGTTTATGCTGAGTAGCGTGAGGGAGCACGGATTGACCCACATGCTGCCAAGTTTCCCTTGTACAATTGACGTGGACGATGACGGGACACATGCTGATGACATTCGCATGGGGGACTAATGAGCAACTCGGAAATTGAACGGTCAGATTGAAATATTTTTTTCTTTTCTTCTTCATTTGTTTCGATTTAAAGGTATTTATTATATGATTGATATAGTGTACATTAGTTGTATAAATAAAAAAATAAAACAGCGAAATGTACGGAGGACATGAGTAGTTTCTTGATTTAGAAAGATCGCTCCCTTCTGACCCCGAGATCCACAATTTGTCCAGCGTCTCTCTTTCCCTTAATCCACCATCATCTCTTGACTCCCTCGTCCATCACAGCTCACAGTCGTCAATGACGGCCTTATTATTTCTTTGAGCTTTACTTTTTTTTTCTTCTGCATTATAGCACTTTACTCAAATTCATCGCCACTTGGGGTAGGACCACCCCTACCCCAACAATAACCCGAGATTGGAGCGTTTCTCCTGGCGATTGTTTTCTCTTTTATCGTGCTTTCATTCTTTTCTTCTGCCTCTAAGGTCATCTCATCATGCCTGTTCCGTTGAGAAACTATCATAGACCAGAGGCAAAGTATAATGTCACCACAGAATGTCTGTCAAAATTTCCCTTATTGTCATTTTGAGACAGCACTCATCCTCTTTTTTTTCCATCTAGTTACGAGTCTAGGCCTTCACTCAGCTGCTGCAACTGGGAATGTAGGCTTGGTGGAATACGCTTTGGAGCATGGCCAACCCGTTAACTCGGTCTTGGATGGTGTTCTCCCTCTACATGCAGCGTGTGCGGGTGGAAATGTACAGGTGGTCAAGGTGCTCATCGACCATGGAGCAGATGTCAATGCACCTAGGTATGTCTCCAAAACTCATTGTGATTCCCTTTTGCCACTTGCAGTTTTCTTACAAACCGCAGGCTTCCCAGGAAGTATTCAAATGACCGAAATCGGGATACATCCGCACCTATAGTCGGCACCTCAGGGTCAACACCTCTCCATTTTGCTGCGGCCAACGGGAATAAAGACGTGATTACCCTACTTCTTCTTCACGGTGCACACCCAGATCGAGCAGATAAACATGGTGTTACCCCAGAAGCTCTAGCCCAGCAGTCAGGTTGGCTGGAGTGTGCACAGGTTTTGAGGGAATGGTCCATAAACAAGGATCGAGACTTGAGGGAACGTGAGCGTCCCGAACAGAGGATAGACCAAGCGGAAGCGAGCACATCATCGCCCCCACCCCGTCGCCGACTCCACGTCAAACAGTCAATAGATACTGCACTCAATATGCTGAAATCCTCGGACTCCCATACAAGGTCTTTTAACCCGCATCAAACACCACCAGCCTCACCCATGAGACCTTTTGGAGAATACACATTCCATCCTGATGATGACTTGAGCCACCCTCCGATCGACCCTGGATTACGCCGACCTTCACTTCCTCATATACTCCAACCACCAGACTCTCGATATCGGAAGAGCCCCTCTGCAATTTCTACCCCTGATTATGGAAAACAAGAACGTCCTAGATCAGCGGGCAATGGCGCTGATCGTAATGATCAACCACCAGATGGAGAACCCATTTATCCCGTCTATGGTAGAGGGGGATCAGCTCGCAAATTAGGGAGCAAGCTTTCCTTGATGAGCCTCTTCAAGAAAGGACAGTCGGCGCATTCTGAAACATCAGAGGGTAACGTTAACTATGCTGAAACCCTCTCGTCGAGTCCAGGCCGTTCGTCTGCATTCCATGGATCCACCGTCACCCTTCCTACCCCCATCGCTCAAAATAACTCTGGTTCAACTGTTGATTTGAATGATAATCCACCATCCTCCTGTCCTGCCATGCGGTCAGGTTTTCGATTTCACCGGGGCAGTGACGCTTCAACTCGAGGTGGTATGACGTCGCAACCCTCACCACCAAATACGTCTTTCCTCCAACGCAGGCCTTCTGGGATTCTCCACTCCCCAAAGCGTGCCAACGTGCCACTTGCAGTTGATCTACACAACGCATTGGCCAGTCAGCAACGCAATGGTTCAAGAGTCGAAGTTCAGTCAATTAATGATGATGAAGATACTCGTTACAAACCCCCCAGCCCTCTAGCCAGAGTTAGTCCCAACCCCCCAAGAGAACACGGACGTCACCGCTCCTCGTCTTCAGGCATTCCACCGCTTGTATGGGATTCCAATTTTACACAACCTCAAGACAGTATCAATTTGTCCATGTCAGAAATAGAGAACGGCAGGCCAAGCCCTTCCCAAAGGCCTGGTATCCTACGGGCGCATAACCGCACACCATCTTCAGGTCAAGGCTCATCCGGGAATTCTAGAACACTGCGTTTTGATCACACTACCGGTTCTGTGAATGGCGGCAGATCTCGAGACAGCCCCCGGTCAATTCCCCCACCTTTGAAGTCGTTTAGCAGCACCGGCTCTCTCAGGAAAGCGACAGTCAGAGGCGATGCTTCGGAATCTCCCCGACCACCTCCCCTTTCTGAAGATACTATTTCAAGGGAAGCCCCAATAGATGGTGATGGCGAGGACGACGATAATTATGGACAGCCACTTGACACGAAAGAAGCCACCAGTCCAAGTTCAGGCGCACTTCTTTTGCAGAGACAACGAGGCTTGTCATTTGCGTCCTCCTCGGAGTCTTCTCTATCACCCATCCTCACTCATGAGAATCTCCCACAAACCGCCCCCATCAACAGCTCAGATTTTCCATTTAGCATAAGCCAACCGCCAGCGGCCGCCACCGTCGAAGGGGAGTTAGAGCCTATCTCTAGTCCACGTCTCCTAAATGTTCCGCATATGGACTCACGAAATCGCGGGGACTCTTTAAGCAGCCAAAGCACTAATGATAGTCGCAACCTCGTTTTGATGAGTGGGAGCACAACTAGCGGGAGTGCAAGCAGTCCATCTATTTCTACGCCAGCACTGCCCAATCCTATTCTTCTATCGACAGACCCGGACAAACATTTGTCCGCCAACTATGAAGACATTCTCTTGCGCCCCGTAGATGGGAAAGGCTGGAGTCCGAGCTCGGTCAACGATCGGCGGTCTCGGTCACCGCTTGATATTGACATTAAATCAATATCGTCTCATGCTCAGGCGGAAGCTTTGGTTGAGAGGGCGCGTCAAGAGGTCTGGGACCTGGCTGGCACCCAGGATGTCGTTCCAGTCCCCAATACTGGACGTACCCCCCTTTCTGCTCGTTTGGCAGCATATGGGGAGAGTCTTGCGCTCGAGAAAAGGCTGAGGGAACAGCAGGCAGCAGACGAGGCTCTCATCGCGACACAAGATTTAGACACCCACATAACACATAACAGATCCAAAGCAAGGGAAGGTGTAGAGAGACAGCTGAGTTTGGAGGATAGGACTGCAAACCCGAAACCAAGGCGAAGACCAAAGGATCCCCGAAGGCCGTCCACTGCAGAAGGAGGTTTGTCTTCGTCATTAACCTCGCCAAACCATTTTAACACCGCGCCTTCAGTTTCCTCTTCTCGGCCAACTGGGGGCTTTTTTGATAATAACATACAACCGCCTTATCAGACCCCTCGCTCTGCCTCCGTGTCCACCACACCACCCCTATTATCCGACGACCTTCGCCGTAAGCCTTCAAGAACATTGGTCTCCAAAGCTTCTGCAAACTTGGATGACATCCGTACTTCTGATGATAATCCTTTTGATGTCTGCAATCCTGATCAAAGCCTGAGTCGCATCAGCTCTCTTGACGGAGCAGAAACTGATTCAACACCTACTGTTTATCGTGTCGCCACATCTCCAATCGCGATCAACCGCACGAAACAGGAGCACAAGTCGGTATCAGCAAAGAAGCTGACACGCATGGGGTATCCAGTCGCAGGACAGGCGTCGACCCGTGCAACACCTTCGACACCACCCTCTAGTGGAAGCAAGGGGCTCGGCGCTATCAGATCCATCATGCAATCTTTCAAGGGCAAAGCGTCATAACTTCATACCCTGAATACAATGTGTTATGCATTGCCTATATCCTCTGGTGTTCTGTATTTGTACTATTCGTCCCATGTTGTCAACCCCGTCCTCTCACATACTGAACATTCCATGTTTCATTACAACTCCTTGCCTTATTATGGAGTTGACATTGCATATTTTCCTCACTCTGATTCTTTTTGCTATCTTGTAGGCATTCTCGGTTGATACTCACACTTCATTATTTCAACATCTTCATCCCTCCTGTGTTATTTTATTTTTCTCCTGCGCTCCCTTTTCTCTTTTGACTGGTTTCATTATTCCGTCGTTGTAAGCATTTTGTACATTATTGCTATTCCGTGGTTCCCTCTCTTTTTTTTATCTGTCGTTGTCTCATCGTTTACTGCTTCCCATTGCAGTTTCTTGAATATCTGCCCCCTGTACACTCTGTTGCAATCCATGTTACTTAAAAAGACTCTTAATTAGAGTCTATTTATAAATCAACATTGTCCTATATTTGCACGTGAAATTGTGAGCTTGAAGTTTGGACACGGTCAAGTTATTTCCCGGAATAGTCCTTCTCATTCCCCTCCAATCATATCGTCTTCCCCGGATCGGCTAATCAGAACTGCTGAAGGCATTTACAAGGACATCCGGGCAACTTTGCTCTACCTCATTCCCAACAACATATTGCTCTAAAATATGCCCAAGAGAGCCCGTATTCACTTTGTTTCTTTACGTTCCTCCTTGGTTAACCTCCCCATCTCAATATATGGGCCTTTGGTGGAAAGAAGCGTGGTATGTTGCTGCTTGCGTCCTTTCAGAAATGTCGATGACACAGGAAATAGAGACCCCAACATCTTGCTATCCATCTAACTCTTATAGGGTCTGGATCCAAAACGCCAAAAAATGATAACTTGGAAGTGTACGTTGGATGGACGGGTATGGCGTCGGCGTCATCGCTTGCGCATTTCAATGCGGGTCAATCGCAAGAAGAGGGTGGATTTGAGACTATAGAGATGGACCCGCAGTACGCGCAAGGACTCGGACTCGCGCAGGGTGACATTGTACGTGATTTTTGGATGCTTAAGATAACTAGTATTCACAGTGTTGTCCGGCTTTCAAGGTGGAGATTGGGCTCTTGCACGACTTGCCTCATGCAAAATCAGTCGGCACAGAGCCACTCACATCGGATGACTGGGAGATCATCGTAATTCCGTTTTTCTTCTAATCATATCTCGTTTTGACTTTGTGGGTCAGGAAATCCATGCTTCACATGTCGAGTCGACATTACTATCACAGGTCCGAGTCGCCAAAGTGGGCCAGGAGATTGATGTTTGGGTACTGGGCAGAACAAGGGTACGGCTGAGAGTGAGTAAGTAAAGGCGGACACGTCTTGCTTGTAACGCTGCTTATAATACATCAAAGCGAGCGTCGATCCACCCGCCAAAAACAATGCCCTGCTCCTGACCACGAACACCGAGGTCAGCATTGCTCCAAAATTGCACAAGGCCAACAAAGGGAAGGAAACATCACAGTCATCTGTTAAACAAGCCAACGGCACAGCTAAATCATCGAGCGCGAGCAAAGAGGATTCTGAAGTGCCATCAACTTCGACGGGCATCTCAAGAATCTTACGCGTCCTGTCTACTCGTCACTTTCCTACCTGGACCTATTCGAACTACGATGGGACTGAGCTGCTCGCGGCCGTATCAGCAACAACATTGGCAGGGCTCATGGCAACTGAACACCACTCTCTAGATGTCGCAAAGCCCACGTTCTACCCGGCTCAGTTTCATCGTTTGTCTCCACCCCTCGACCCGTCTTCATCCTCTACAAAGCCTACTTCCACTTCTGAACCCACTAATCGCGTTCTCAATCCTGGCTCATCTAAAGAGTCGGATCCAACACCTAGTCAACCCGCGGCTACGAACGAAATATATGTTGGGTTGCTGGATGACATTCCGAACAATCACATTGTATTTTCTGCTTTACCAGAAGGGATAGAGGACTGGGATCTGGTGCTGTAAGCCATACTCTTACCCGTCAATTGCAAGAGACTAAACATGTTGAACAGCGTAAATCTCGAAAAGAAAGAGAAACATATCGTTGTCGAGAAGCCTGCACCTTTAGTTAATGGCGTGGACAGGTATGGTCTCGATATATCCATCTGTTCGAGTTTACACTAACCACCGGGGCAGGGAGCAGCAAAGCTCAGATTTTCTGGCAGGTGTAGATGATATTTTGGATCGTTGTAAACGATTCTGTGTCAACGAATTCATCATTCATTCACAAACACAAACTGTACAAGGATGTAAGTGCGAGCAATTAATTTGGGTAACTTCAGCAGCTGACTATCTTTAGTGTCGGGATTGCTTGTGACTGGAAGGTCTGGTGCAGGGAAAACATCAATTGTCCGGACAGTCTCTAAAGCCCTCCAGAGCGATGCTCGAACTTTTACCTGTGAGTCGTGGGGAAGATGACAACCCCTTTACAGATACTGATATGACTTTAGACATTCAACACATCGACGCGTCAAAACTTTCAGAACAGCCAGTATCTGCAGTCAAAGCTCAATTCCGTTATTGGTTTGATAAATGTGCATGGCATAAACCCAGCTTACTTGTAATTGATAACCTGGATAAGTTGCTCTCAGCGGAAGTCGAGGTACGAATGCAACTCCTCTGCGACATGTAATTCTAACTTTATCCGTCCTCACAGCATGCAAACTCTTTCCGTTCACGACATTTGACTGAACTCTTCGTTCAATTATTTTCATCCAATGCTCGTACATCAGCTCTCAATGCTCGGGGTATTCTGTTGGTTGCCACCGCCGAATCGACAAAATCTTTGCATTCCCTTGTGACGAGCTCACATATCTTCAAAGAGGTCGTTCATGTTACCCCGCCCAATAAGGCTGCACGTCAGGAGGTAAACATTTTATCAGTAACATTTGTATTCTTTTAACGCGACTTCAAGATCCTTTCAAGATTGGTTCAAATTCGTCTTCAGAATGCACCAGATATCACGCAAAAGGCTGAGGAGCCTCTCAATTTCACGGAACTCTCGCTTCACACGGAAGGGTATTCTGCTACAGATCTTAAAGATTTTGTCGCGCGTGCATTCCATCAACTTGCAGTCAGAGCTACCGCAAATTCACTACCAGTAAGTTCTGTCTTCCTCGACGTTTGTTTTTTCTAGCTCATGGTCTTGATGAACACAGATGGAGTTAACGCACGCAGATTTCGCTGCTGCTCAGGTAGATTTTACTCCACTCTCATTGCGCGATGTAAAGCTGGAGAAGTCGGACGTAGCCTGGTCAGACATCGGAGGCAAGCCCTTTAATTATCCCCTACAATGACATTATTGGACTCAACAACCTTCCGCCAGGTCTTTATGAAACTCGACGAGTTTTGCGCGAGACACTAGAGTGGCCAACAAAATATGGCCCCATTTTCAAACAATCACCATTGCGACTACGATCTGGGTAAGACGCCCCTTTGATTCCTTTCAATCTTAAAACAGCATGCTCATATCACTCAGTTTGCTTTTGTATGGTTATCCAGGCTGTGGAAAGACGCTATTAGCCTCGGCAGTGGCGAAGGAGTGCGGTCTAAATTTTATTAGCGTCAAAGGCCCTGAAATCTTGAACAAATATATCGGGGCAAGCGAAAAGTCAGTGCGTGACCTTTTCGAGAGGGCTAGTGCTGCAAAACCATGCGTCTTGTTTTTTGATGAATTCGACTCTATTGCACCTAAACGGTAAGCTTGTGTTACAATTTGATGTGCTGGGATACTAATAGCCCGGTTATAGTGGTCACGATAGTACTGGTGTTACTGATCGAGTTGTCAACCAAATGTTGACCCAAATGGATGGTGCTGAAGGTTTAGATGGTGTTTATGTGCTTGCGGCTACTAGGTTTGTCCACCAATTTTCAAGAAGAAAAACAACTTGCTGATGCCTGTGATTTCTGCAGTCGGCCCGACCTGATCGATTCCGCGCTTTTGCGTCCAGGGCGTCTGGATAAATCTTTGCTTTGTAATGTGCCAGACGCCGAGGAACGTAAAGACGTAGGTCCCGTCTCTTCATTCTATCAAACCATTTGTGAACGAATATTGCAACAGATCCTCAAGGCAGTTTCGAAGAAAATTCGACTTGCAGCCTCTGTCGATTTAGACGAGATTGCATCCAAGACTGAGGGTTTCTCTGGGGCAGATCTGCAAGCTCTGCTGTATAATGCACATCTCGATGCAATCCACGCATCAATATCGGGCGTTTCTTTGGAGAGCAAAGCGTCGGAAGCAGACCAGTCAACCCCAGTGCGATATACCATTCTAGGGACGGGGGCTAGCAGAAAAGGTAAAGGTAAAGAGGGGGAGGCAGACCAGGCGGTGATGAGTCGGGCGGAGGAGATGGCATTGGAGAGAAGGGTAAGATTCTTCACCTATTTTCGAACGTCGCACCATTTTTATTGCGATTATAGCTACGTCAAGTGATGCATAACTCGACGGCGAGTCGTGCCAAAACCTCGTCTGAAGGACAACCGAAAGACGTTAGCGCCGTTTCAAAGCCCCACACGGAAGTGACACAGGACTTCATCCTCAAGGCACTCAAGACGACACGGCCTTCGATATCCATTGAAGAACGATTAAGGCTTGACAGAGTGTAAGTTCATTCTCTTTTGTTTGACGTTCGAATCATGAAGTAAATCTACATATTTTAGTTATGAAGAGTTTGTTGGAGGTCGCAGTGGCGGAATGCCTGTCCCACCCGATGCAGGCGGTATCGGACATCGCGTAACACTTGGTTGAAGGGCTATGAGTAAATGATGTTTGGTCTGCAATAATCTTTGATGTATAGTTTCAAATGCAGTTTTTATGTGTGTTCATTTTCAGTGTAATCCAGTTATCAAGCCAGGCATTTGAACGCCGCAATGTGGTCACCATCATTATAGATAATAAATCAGAAATGAGAAGTATACGCAGCAAATGGGTATCCAACGTCAGTGAAAGTATTATACGATTAGAGCACTACTAGTTCTTATTATGGTCCGATGTGGATCGCATCTACGCCTTCTTTGCCTCCCTTTCAGCCTTTTTCAAAGCACGCCTCCTGATATCCTTGTGCAATCTGTGGGTATAACCCATGAAGACGTCTCTGCCTCCGAGGAGGGTCATAACGTAGTCCAAAAGAGCATGAGACCAGAAAGGGGTCGAAGTACTAGGACGACCGGAGAAAGCAGCACCGACTGGCAAACCGATTTTGGAAAGGACAGAACGAACGAAAGGAGCAGGGTAAGGGATGAGGGGAGTTGGCTTGCGGATTTTGGAAAGCTTGGAAACCTGTACATCAGTTTTTAAAAAATTAATTTAGTTGACAGGCAGTAAAACGGAACGAAGACTAGAAACGTACGACGAAGTAGGTGTTGACGTGTTCAACAACGATGTTGTCCTTTTTGACCTCTTCTGCGAGGGCAGAAGAAAACGTGGTGAGGAAGGCCTTGGATGCAGAGTAGGTTGCAAGCATAGGAGATGGAACAGCTCCAGCGAATGAACCAACATTGAGGATGAGACCGCGTTTACTGTATGTTGTCGTAATGTCAGTTCAGGGCAGCGATGAAAATTGCAATTTACGAACCGTTGCACCATGGAAGGAAGGACGGTATATGTGACACGTAGGGTTGCATTGCAGTTGATAGTCAAAATGTCATTAACCTCATCCAAGGGTGTTTCTGCAAAGTTGACAGGCATGTTGTGAGATTTGCCGACATTGTTCACTGCACGAAATAAGTTTTAATATTTGGCCACTGACGGAATTTCGCGACACTGACCAAGAACACCGATGTTCTTTCCATCACAAGCAGCGGCGAAACCATGGTATGCAGCTTCGTCAGCCTTTGCAAAGTCGATCGAATGAAATTCGCTGGAAACGTGATACTTGTTTTCTGTTGCAGATGGGTCAATTCACGCGATTTAAAACGAGGTGTAAAATGCAAAAACCGTACCAATTTCCTGGGCAGTTTGTGAAAGCAATTCTTTATTACGGGCGACAAGAAGAATGTTGAATCCAGCTTTAGCAAGTTGAAGTGCAAATTCTTTGCCGATTCCGTCTGTAGCACCTGTGACCACTGCCCATGCACCCTGCTTGGCACCGAACTTTTTGAGCTATTGCAAGATAAAACGTCAGCAAGTAACAGTGTCATGTGTCGATACAACATACACTCTTTCCGGGCAGAACAAATATCTGTGCAAGAACGACGAGGGTTTGATATACCAACCGCACGACAGAAAAAGTACCGAGAGCAACCAAAAGAGCGGTCACAGTGGGGCTAGACTGGACTGAAATGAAATAAGATTAATATTAGATATTAAAGATGAAAATAGACGTACAAGTCTTGTAAACCAGGGATTTGAGCTGAACAAGGTCGTCCATGGTGGTGTGATGGTTGAAAACTGACAGCCGACGTTCCGAAAAAGCCGAACCAATAAATAAAATGATCTTATCAGATTATTATTTCAAATTTAATATTAATTAAGCACCTATATAAAGTAGCCAATTCACTTTATCTTTCTTCACTTTACCCCGCCTTCAAACTTACTGCTCTTTCTACTTCATGGATATCGAACAGTACGTTCAATCACTTTAAACTCGAATGTCCATTGATTACGCTCTTCATGATAGATTCAGGAAAGCAGGGTACCAAGCAATCGACCGTATTTGCGATTACTACTATAGTCTTCAAAATCGCCCAGTTGTACCACAGGTTGAGCCAGGCTATCTTAGAAAGCATATTACGGGTTGGTTTACTAGCTGGTCATAGATTTGGTTTCTGACTTTGAAGTGCACAGCTACCAGTCTCCCAGAGGAGGGAGAGGATTTCCAGATTATTGCGGATGACTACCAAAAGTTCATTCTTCCTGGTACGATACTCAGAACTTCAATCCCTCTAACTTCATTCGAAATCATGTTAACTATGCAACATGTAGGGTTAACCCACTGGCAGCACCCTTCTTTCTTTGCGTACTTCCCAACCGCATGTACCTTCGAAGGCATGCTGGGTGATTTGTACGCTTCAAGTGCAACTAACCCCGGATTTAACGTTTGTCGACCTAATAAATACTTTAGAACCCAACTAACGCCGTACGTTGATGTGGTATAGTGGCTAGCCAGTCCTGCGTGCACCGAGCTTGAAACCATCGTCATTGACTGGGCAGCAGATCTTCTTGGGCTCGCATCCGAATTCAAAAATGATTCTGGAATAGGTGGAGGTGTGTTCCAGGTAACGTTATTTTTACCGTTCACCGCTTGTTCCCCCATTTACATGCATTCAATAATGTCTAGACCACCGCCTCCGATTCTGTTCTCGTTGTTGTTGCCGCCGCTCGCTCGCTTTATCTGTCTCGACACCCCCAAGCCAAAATCGAGGAACTCGTGATTTATACTACAACCCAAACTCACTCTGTCGGTGCAAAGGCCGGCATCGTCTATGGTATCAAGGTCCGCGCTATTCCTGTCAATATGGAGGATGGACTGGCCCTTAGGGCTAGTGCCCTGAGGAAAGCCATCGAAGAAGACGAGGCAGCTGGTCTGAGGCCGTTTATATTGAGTGAGTCTTCCATGGTTCTGTATACGTAAAGAGTTTCGTCCTCATCCGTTGCATGAAGTTGCATCCGTTGGTACAACATCCTCTGGTGCCATTGACTGCATTCCAGAGATCAGGGAGGTTGGTAAGTTGCTGACATCGTCAAGTTTTAGCCTCCTATTCAACAATTCTTTGATCTTATAGTGAAGGATCACCCTGACCTATGGGTTCACATTGACGCCGCTTGGGCAGGAGTTGCACTCGCCTGTCCAGAGACTCGTGAAACAATGTTCTTAGACGACATTAACGCCTTCGCCAACTCTTTTTGCACCAATTTCCACAAGGTGAACCTTTCCGTTAATGTATCACGCATCATGACAGGGACTAAATTCAGTGTTATGTGGTCTTCCAGTGGGGTCTTGTGAACTTCGACTGTTCTGCTCTTTGGGTTCGTAACAGAAGGCACTTGACCGATGCCCTCGATATCACCCCGGCATACCTGAGGACTAAGCATGGTGACGAAGGTGGGTGAATTCATCGAATCCTGCAAGATCGTTTACGGGCCAACCTGGCGCTCCTGTTGGCGTCTGCCTACTCTTCGAAATGCTGATAACGTTAACTCTATTCGATAGGTAAAGTCATCGACTACCGAAATTGGCATCTTGGTCTCGGACGCCGTTTTCGATCGCTGAAGGTATGGTTCGTATTGCGCAGTTATGGCGCTGAGGGTTTCAGGAAGTACATTCGCGAGGTTCGAGCTGTTTCGAAGAACTGATTATATATTCTTCTGACCTAATTCCGTTTATTTCCCCCATCGCTAGTGCATCACTCACAATAACACGTTTGCATCCCTTATCCGCGCATCAAATC
The DNA here is from genome assembly GCA_002938355.1 of Panaeolus cyanescens. NCBI lineage: Eukaryota > Fungi > Basidiomycota > Agaricomycetes > Agaricales > Panaeolus > Panaeolus cyanescens. Next base: position 24,842 of record NHTK01001383.1, on the reverse strand, counting down.
GCCTTCAGCTCGTTACCGAGCCTTCCTTCGCGTTGACCGTATTTCGACTGGTCCCTCCATCCCGCTCTGTGCCTGCTGTATCGCCTGCCGACTCCGGCGTTGACCTCTCTGCCATATCTTCTTCGGGTATCACCTCTGAATACGATTTGGAAGCACTCAACGATCTCAACAAGGATTACATGTCGCGTCTTGCTGCCCGTTCCGACATTATGCTCACACAAACGACGTTGAATGGGATCTACTGCATTCGATTTGCAGTGGGTGCCGCGAGAACCAAGGATGAACATGTGAGAAGGGCATGGGAAGTTGTCGAGGAGGAGGCTGAAAAAGCGTTAGAGGCTTGGAATGCTACAAAGGCCTGACAGTTTTTGGGATACGTTTCACGGAAATTCGTCCGTAGCAAATATATTACACTGATCCTTGTTTGTTCACAATTAACTGGACTTTTACGATAGAAGGATTCATTCGAATGATACAGCTTCTTTATGATCTATGATAGGTGCTATGCGTCATTCCTTCTGTTGGTACGCAGTTATAGGCCCCTCTAACTGCGATTGGTTGTGTCATAGATTATTCATGATCATACAACATGCAACAGCAGCCAATTGCATTTGAATCGAATTCGAAAGAGCTTTACCCCCGAGACCCATGACTTCCACCATTATTCGAGGTTTAGATAATTCCAAAAAGGAACAAGAAACGGCTCAAGAAACCATCATCCTTGATTCGTTGCAACGTTTTGGAATTCGTGGCTACATTGAAGCTTCCAGACATGCTGGAACGGTTGAGGACTCGTTGGCAGTTGCTGGGTCCGTGAGAGTTTCGGAGTTTCGAGCTCTATGTATTGCATAAGCATGATTTGGTGTTGTTTGTTCACCAAGACGATACCTTGAAAGAATGTCGCTTGTCGAAGCCAAGTCGAAGCCGATTCGAAGCCCTGGAAGGACAACAACAAGTATCCGGGACAAAATGGTATAAATTACGATAATATTGCTCATATAGCACCGTATGCATTGTCATCGATTGCGGCCAACTTCATGCTCCGCACAATGTACAATGTACATGCACTGCATTAGTTCCTGCATTTCGAGAGCTGAATGTTTTCCAGCATCAACCATCTGTACAATAGCATGACAATGATAAAGGGTATACCGTGAGTCAGAGTAATCAAAGCCCAACAGCAGTGCTACAGTCAACCGAAGCCCTCGAGTGGACAATGCCGCCACTTCAGCTTTCTCCGAGTCATCGTACGATAACTTGAGACAACTCATTCAGGAGCCTGACAATGGGGCCCAGATTCAAACCGATGGGGCATAAGAAAACATATTGATGCTATCTACATTTGGGGTCTTTCTGCTTGAAAAGACGATATGCAGTGCATACATGTACATTATTCAGCCATTGTTAACCACTCTAGATCTTGTAAGACAATCGAGAGGCTCTCTGGTATACAGATTCATCAATAATGGCCGTAGAATTAATCTCGAACTAACCCCATTAGTAGCTGTGCTGCAAGGTGATTTGAGTTCAACGACAACTGGGCGGGAGAGTGGCTACTAGTAGTGTTCGAAAGTCATTCGAAAATCAAGACAGGTGTCGCACTAGCAGGGGAGTCCAAACAAATATACCTCAGATCTTTCCTTGAGGATAATAAACGGCTAAGGAGCCTGAATGCATGTAAAACAATGTAAACCGCTAGTGGCAGCGATAATCGGAAGGAGGTCTGAGTCTGCAAGGCCACTGCCAAATAGTCGACAATAGCTTCGAAGGTATCACCAAACACACACAAACAAGTAGAATCCGTCGAGTGGTATACCTATACCTCTGGAATGCAAATGGAATAATAATTTAATACATTGAATATGAATTATTTGCGCCATTATTGGTTCGAATCCGAATTTATTGTTGTCTGTTTTATTTACTCTCCAGCAAAAAGCGCAGTCCCATGGTCCAGTAGTACGGCTATGACTACACTCTTATGATAGACTATTTCGAGGACATTCCTCTCAAAAACCGGGACTATCTGACCTGCTACAATTTGTATAGATCTCGAAGCATTCGACAAATCTCGATTTTTTGTGGGCAATTGGATGCACGATTGGAAAACACGATTCGACAACAACAATGACTTACGTAACACATTTGATATCCAAATAAGGGAATTTTCTGAGTTTCGAGCGCTGGCAAAAAATACCGTGAATGGATATTTTTGCGGGATGGCGTGTGAAGTTGGGTTGTGGGGAATCGGGAATGCTGTTCATTGTCTCGAGCCCAACCCATTGTGCTAAATTCCTATATTAACCTGAGCCAAGTATGCCCCAAAATCCAACTCTCCTGGGTTCACCAACTTTCCCCCCTACAAACTATCTCTACTGCTTTCTTCTCCAGACTACCCTTTTACCATGGTAGCTTTACGTCCAAGGAATGGCTCTACTCATGTCGTCGTCTCTGACCTACCCACTAAAAAGCCTACTGTGGCACGCCTCAACTCGCAGGCATCTGCGAAGAAAGCCAATTTTCGTGCTAAGCTGTTAGACTCTTCTAAATCGTCTCGTCGAAGAGGCAGTTCGTCCAGTAATACTGTGACAGTCTCCAAGTCGACTCCTGAAGAGTTAACGCCAGGCCAATCCTCGAATTTTCTTACATTCTCTGGCAGGCCCCCAAGAACACTCCCTCGCCCGCCCTACAGAGAAGTCTCTGCTGAAGCTCTTTGTGCCGTCGGGTTCGAATCGATGGTCAATGAGGACCGCAATATTGTTCGTATGATGGTCGAATCGATTATTCCTCAGTAAGCCTTCACTGTTACCCCTATCCTGCGCGTACTAACGGCTAATTCATGAACAGGTTTAACTACATTGCTGCTCTGTATGACCACATATGCGAGAGAGAAAATAACACTGGAGGACGTGAGACTGTCGTTCTTGACTACTCCCAAAGTAAAAGTCTACCGGCATGTACAGTACTACCCACCCATATGCTCGCCATCTCGACCAAACCCCACCCCTCTTCGAATGCTCCCAAAAAGGTCGTCCTCTATCCCGTCCACAGCTCCGTACTCGCCATGCATTGTGCCTCCCTCGCTCCATTCCCGCCTGTCCCCCCAATCGACCAAGCTTCGCTAGATGGGACCAAACAAGTCCGTCTACCAGTCATGGAGCTGAATGTGCCTTCACCCGAAAGCTTTCCAATGCTTATGATATACCTATACTCTAAAATCATATCTGGGGTGGTCAACACTTGCCTTCCATCTCCGCCACCCAGAGATGGTAGCATGGACATTGCTTCATTCTGCCGACAACTTGCGCAGACTCATTCGATAGAGTTGCTATCAAACCACTTGGGGTTTGTTTATGGTCTCTGGAAAAATTGTACGGCGCTAGGCATTTTTGACATGCGCTTATGGGCTGCAATGGATTTTGTGTGGGCAATCCTAGTGGATAGCATTGAGATCGCACACGGGCTGAAGGTGGCGTCTGATTCGAAGCCTGAATCGACGTCACCGTCCAGTTCACCCTCGTCCTGAAGCTTGAAGCACGACAAGCATATTTTCCTTTTTGCATCTCATTGTTTTCCGTTCACATCTTTGCAATGTACAACACCATCATATCCAGCATAGGGTCCGCAGTACTGTTCTAGAAAAGCATCCATTCATGCGATGCCTGTAACATGTATTAACATTAACTTTTGTCTGTTTTTTTTTGCTTTTTTTATTTTTTTATTTTTCATTTGTACATTGTATGCATAGCTCCAATATAATACGTACAAATCTGAAAAAAAAAAGAACAAGCAAATGTCAGAACATAATTAAGGAGAACAATGACATTTGAGAGGGTGACACGTGAACATTTGTTGTATGTAATTATTTGTAGTACATAAGAGGAATGCGATTTGGGCGTGTTTCGTGTTGCAACTGTTATTGGATTGACCTTTCTCTTGACTCTGACCTTTAATGAAGAGACAACCATCCCGCGCTCCTTCTCCAACGCCAACCGCCTTTTCTGGCATTTCAAATTATAGGGCAGATTATAAGCAATCGAAGGATGCAAAGGGCGCTCCAGCAGTACCTCAAATAGACTATAGGTCGGTATCAAGGACTCATTATGTTGAGCTTGGAAAGTATCTAGCGAGTTATCTGGCAAAGGGTAAGCTTCTTTTTATGACATTTCAATCTTTATTATCTTTGAATCTGACTTGATCATCTTGCAATTTTATTTCTGTTCTTCATCACCGTAGCACCCCCTGGCTCACGAACAACTGCGCGCTCGAAACTCACAAGGCTCACAAGCCAGCAGTTCCATGAACTTTCAACGGATGTATATGATGAACTCGTCAGGAGAAAGAACGAGAGAGAAGGTATGTGCTGGCTTTACATCTACACATCATTTCTAGCTTTGTTGCGTTTGCCATCCATCAACCCAACCCACTCTTACATACTGTACCCTCAATCTAGTTCCTTTTCTACCCGTCAAAGAAGAGTTTCATCCAAAACGCAACCAAGCCCGCCAAAAGCTCGCCACTCTACCTTCAACCCGCTTCGAAGATCTATCCAGTGATGTTTACTTTGAACTTTCACGCCGTTATCCGGAGTTCAAGGAGGATGTGCGTCCTCTGCTGATTTTTCATGATTTATCAACCGATAAATAACCTCATATCTCTCTTCGTTGTTTATGTGTCATGTTCAGCCGCTAGGAGGCCAAACCCCCTCATCAGCCTGGGACGATATTCCCGCTGCCGATTACGCCCCACAGAGGACTACCAGTACTAGTCGTACATCTGGTCGCGCATCTGCAGATAGACCACCTGACAGCGGATATGGAAGTGGGAGTCAAAGGAGACCATCTGAGGATAGGCGGCGGCCTAGTGAAGATCAGTATAGTTCTGGCCGGAGGAGTGAGGATACCTATCGCAGGCAAGAAGATCCTTATGCCGGACGAGAGGAGACTCTTGCAAATGCCCTAGCATCGAGAAGGAAGCCATCCCAAGATACGACACGGCGATCTGAAGACCGTGAGCGTGAGCGAGCTGAATTTGGCAGGCGACCGAGTCAGGCAACAACCAATACCATGGCAAGCGATAACACGGCAACAGGGAATAATGCTCCTTCGGCTCCTGCGGCACAGAGCACGACAGCTACAAGCATGGTAATTATACCCGCGAAGAGCACAATGATGGAGGAGGAGTATATTGACATACCTTATGGGAGGGATATGCGCGAGAGCACGACGCTAGAGGAACAGGACAAACGCGGGTTGGACGTGGGACGTGATCGTGCAAGGGAGAGAGATACACTGGGACTTGAGCAGGAGCCTGATAGTGCCAGTGAGTACCCCAGCCCGTTGAGCGCAAGGAGCCCTCCTGCTGGCTTAGGAGGGCTTGCTGCCAGGCTCGCGAGCGTTGAGGCGGAGGATTCGGATATGGCTAATGAAGGCAGAAATCCGGCGGATGATTACTTTGGCCGTGCTAGTGTGGATTCTACTAGATCTGCCAATTTGAGAGGGAATCCGAATGACGCGAGAGGTGGTAGTAGGGCGAGTGTTGCAGCGGAAGAGACTGAGAAGATGAAGAGGGACTATGAGTATAAGATTGCAAGGATGCAGACAGAGATCACCACACTGCAGAGGGAGGTTGCTGATGGTGCTGAGGCGGAGAGGAGGAGGTTGGAGAGTGAGGCCCGGGTGAGGCAATTGGAAGACGAGTTGGCTAGCGTCAGACAGGTTTGTAGGATTCTATTATTTCCCTTAATATCTGCTCTAAAGCATTCTTTATTAGAGGGCGGAAGAGCAGAGTAGTGCTATGAGGGGCTTGCAGAAAGAATTGGATGAACTCAAGGAGCTCCGAAAGAGAGAGGCCATGCAAGCTCAAGATGACCGGGAAGAGTTGGCGATATACCGGGATAGGTGTATGAAGCTCGAGGAAGAGAACGAGATGCGTCAAGAGGTAACTCAGAATTTCTTGTTTACATTTTACGTGCTCATAACGTGAATAGATGATGCAGACGGACCCTGACAGCATTGAACAACTACGGGTTGACATGGAGGGTCTACTCATCGAAATCAGCGATTTGTCTCGACGAAACGACGAGCTTATGTCGTCAAAGGACTCGGACAACCTTCTCATCCGTGAATTGGACAACCAACTAAAGGATTATAAGAGGAAATATGAGCAAGCTAAGACAGAATTGCGCAGTGTCAAAGGTGTGTCTATTTCAAACATGTACCAGAATTTTGCCTCATCTACCCATGAAGCGACTTCGCAACTATTCCTGCAAGCACCCAAGTTCGACAAGCTTGAAGACCAACTACCTATGGCGCCTGACGGTGGCATCCTCGACATCCATATCACCGCTTTCCTGTCTGCAATTGACTCCCTTCTCACTGCAGGACGATCGAACGCCCCCACTCGTGTGCTTACACCTATGAAGGCCGTCGTGAACGCTGTAACCAATATCATGGATGACATCAAGGCGTTTGAACGACGTCCACAGCGCGATCGTGCGGATGTAGACATGGATGCTCTCCGCTCTCTTCGCGACAGGGCTGAAGCGACACTCAGTAACCTTGTTGCAGCCACCAAGACGCATGCCTCTGCATCTGGCATGTCGCCTGTCAGTCTTCTAGACGCAGCTGCCAGTCATGTTTCCCTAACGATTACGGAGATTGGAAGGACAGTCTGCATCCGGAGAGCCAGTAAGGCTGAACAGGATCAGCTGAGCTCATCTGCGGGTAGCAGCATGACAGGTTCAACGGCTACAAATGGATACTCGCCAGCTCTGAGGCCTGTGGATGAATCTCGGGGGTATGGCTCATCAAGTCCTTCCTCTCATGCAAGGAAAGGGAGCCAGGCTTCTGTAGCCAGTTCAATGCGTGGACGTTATACAGAAAGCCCCGGTTCACCACCTACATCTAGCCTGGGGGGAAGGGGCTACACTCGTCGCCCTCCTTCTGCCAACTCGAGCGTACAAACGAATTCACCGCCCCCAATCTTTGACTCCAGCAATATGACTGGTGGAGTTAGCGATGATTCAGGCCCTGCTGACGGATCAGAGACTGATCCATGGACAGAACTCAAACCCTATCTTGAAGCACAAACGGAATCCATAGTATACGCCATCCAAAGCGTGCTGTCGGGCGTGCGCAGTCCACAACCATCACCTACACTCAACGAGAACATCACGCAAATCATCACTATCGTTGCGAGTATCGTTGCTGTTTGTAATGATAATCTGCCACCCGGAGGGGCTGTCCAGGGCAAGGAGATCTTGAAGGAGCTAACTGACCAGGCCAACAAGCTGAGCGAGGTGCAGGCCAGCGCAGAGATGACGAAGGAGAGCAGACAGGCGATGGCCAAGTCCAGCTTTGCCATTGCTAATGCCATGAAAGGTTTGACAAAGCTTTAAGCTTTTAGGCCTGTTTGATACGACTTTTTTTTTCATTTTATGATCTCCTTTGAGTGATCCTAGAGGGTCAGGAATCCTGTTGACCCATTGATCACATATGTTACCCAACTTATTTTATTATCCATACCTACATTCGCATTCGTTTGATTTAATGGTGGCTTCCATCTGCACAGACATACATACTCATCATATCTGGAATACCTCTTCTTTTTCTTGACTTCGTTATATCCCCATCCTCTTTTGACATGTAGGATGACTATGCATACGCCATTCTTAATTCCATGCACACTTTTTATGATACTTATACCTTGCACACATTCAAGCAGGAGTTTCTTTGAATCCCTTTATTCCGTGTATCCTGAACCAATGTTTTGTATGCTGAACCCGCTGGCCTGTATCGATATTATCCTCCCTCTGCGTCCCTTTGCCAATGACCATTATTTTATTATTGTATTGCTGAAAACATCTGTGTCTTATGTACATGGAACTTGAAGTTTGGGATGATATGCTAAATGCGGTGAGATCAGCCGCTCAGGGTCACGTCCAGGTCCAAGAGCTGTGCAATAACTCCTCTTATCCGACATTTAATTTCAACAATCTTTTTCTTTCCCCTCACCCTCACCACCCCCAGTTCGACCATGTCAATTGGTCGACTGCCTCGCGTTCTTCAATGTCGAACACAAACGTCACTCTTTTTGAGACCTCTTGTTAATGCTGGTCTAACGCAACCCTATGCGTCCTGGCTGATCCAGCAGCGTGCGTATGTTGTACCATCTACCCCACCAAACGGCACACCCGCGCAAGGAACTGGTACATCAAGGCACGCTGCGCACTCCCATGCTTCTCATAACAGTCATACCCATGGACGACACACTAAAGCGCCTACTCCTCGCATTCCACCAATAACACCACCACAGGCACGTCATGAAATACATGAAGGAACAGCCGTCCTGAACGTACCGTACAATCCTCCTGGAGGGGGTCCTGGCCCAAATATTCCCGGAGGTGGAGGAGGAACATTCACGAATTCTCCTCTGTTGGACGCGATGTTAACAACTGTTGTTGGATTAGGAGCAGGTCAGCCTTTTCATCCCCCTATCTCAATACACATTGCCCATTATTTGCAGTCTTCATCGGAGGAATTGCATACGTGAAGTGGTACAAGAAGAATGTCCTTGTCAAGGTACAAGTTCAGCTTTTATTTCTGGTTCACAATGCTCATCAAGTTTGGCTCTTCTTGTTGCTGTCTGATTCCACCGCCTACCATACAACGTGGAAAACACAACTATAAATATCCTCTGCGGTTGCGGTATATCTTGAACTTTGTTTAACGACGCTTGAACATTTTGCGCACTGGCTTTTCCTTGACTCTGGTTTTACCCCGCCGCCTGTCCAATTCCTGTGATGGACACGCGCCTTGCTGTCAACTGTTGCCGCACTTGACTGAATGTAAAAAAACCACGCTGCTACAATTCGCAACAGATCGAGGAAGCATTCCAGCCAGGATATGACCCTGCTTTAGAGCTCGCAAAATTACACACCTCACGCAAGGGACCTCCTCGTGATTTTTCAGATGACGATCCGAACAGCCTTGAGGATGGCGAACCATGGACAGAGGATCTTCGCAGGAAGGAGCAGGACCATATCGACGACATCATTCACGGTAATGAAGTTGGCCATTATTATATGCTTCTAGGGCCCAAAGTAGGTTCAATTTTCTATGCAGAGTTGTAAATTTTTATTCAACGGTGACAGGGAACTGGCAAAGGCACCATGATCTTCGACGCGATGGCAAAATGTAATGCGGATGGTGTGTCTATGTGTGATGCGCATCCAGACTTGGAGGTTTTCCGCTTGCGTCTGGGGAAAGCTCTAAACTACGAGTTTAATGAAGACACTCAAACTGGTTTGTTCCAGAGGCGAGACCCCCGCGAAGGCGGTCCAGCCCTGGATATCGAACGTGGTATGTACTCTGGTTGGTTTTTGGTCGATGGTCGCTAACTTTTGGTGGATAGCTATGAACAAGCTCGAGAAGGTCGCCCTTCAGCAAGCTCGTGTAAGGCAGAAACCCCTTGTTCTCATTATCAACAATGTGCATTTCTTCCAAAACGACGAGGAGGGTAGAAACATGCTTTTGCAACTGCAACAAAAAGCTGAGGCATGGGCCGCCAGCGGTATATTGACAATGGTGTTTAGTTCGTGAGTGTATTTGAACGCGATTCATGTGATGCAAACTTATTTTATTGAACAGAGACGACTTTTGGCCGTTCAACGTCATGAGGAAGAATGCCTCTCGCATGCATGTTAGTTTTTTTCACTCGTAAAGCCTTAAATGTTCCCTTACAAAACTTTGAACCAATAGGTCTTGTCGATTTACGACCTCAACATGAAGGACTCACTCAAAGCTATTCACAAATTGAGACGTAGATCCGGTAAACCAGCTGCTGATTCGGAAGAAGTGGAGCAAACCCTGAACCTCGTCGGTGGAAGGCTAAGTTATCTCACCAAGGTTGGTGAAGTATGCATTTGTCTGGTCAATGTGACTTTTATGAAGTTCATCGTCGCTTTGTTTTTCAGGCGGCAAAAGCGAGACAAATGCTTGATATGGCTGAACATCTGCTGGAAGTCGAGAAGGGATGGCTTATGAGCCAAATTGGGCTTATTCCTGATTGCGACGACGATGTCATGGACGAGGTACGTTGCCAATTTCCAAATCCGCTTCTAGCTTGGTTAACTCATCATTCTGCATTTTGTAGCAAAAATGGAGTTCTTGCTCCTGGCTTCTCCTGCAGGAATTCGTGAAGGAACGCGAAAAACAGGAAAGTGAAAGGGATGCCCTCAGACAAGAACGTGCCAAAGCAAGGGAAGAGGCTGAAAAGAAAGGAGAAGTTCTTGAGGTCGAAGAAGAAGACGACTCAGAGTTGCCTTTACCCGCTATCCCTTGGTGGAGGTGTAGGCAGATTATGACCCGTGCTGACTTTATGGAAGGTATAACGTTATTCATATCATTAAAATATATTTGGCTAATGCTTTCACGGTTCATTTCAGAGCTTGACAGGCTGAACATCATTGCAATTGACGTATGATACGCCATTCACTCGCCCGTGTTACAACTGCTGACAATATGATTAGATTAAACTCAATGTCCGGCCAGACTCTAACCTGATCCTTCACGCTGCCCAGCAAGTTACAAACGAAGAAGGATTCCAAGAGCTCCTGGATGGTGTCAGAGACAGAATTGACGAGATTGAGAGTTTGCATCGTACCAGAGAGTTGACTGTGCGTTCACACTTCCTTCAGTAACGATTCCGCTGCTCATTCTTTTGCCTTTCAGTTCAAGGATCTGGATAAAGGGGATATGGTCCGTCTCGCCGTCGACAAGCGTGGCTCAGAGTTGCTTATGACTCTGCGCGACGACGACGATGATGATGGCGGAGATGATGACGACGACTAAGCACAATCAACATACCCTGAACATACCACAGCCTGGTGCTGTATTGTTGATGTACCCCATTTTTTTTCGTACAAGGTGGCTCATGCCACGTCCTGTCTTTGCTGGTTTTTAGGTTATTTTCACTCTATCAACTATTGTATCTAAGCTTTGGGGAACTTATGGGATACTAACGAGGCCCCTGTTTTGCGTAATACTTATTAGATATAATGTTGTATGGTCATTTCGTATTTCAAACGATCAATGAATTTCAATTTGCACAAACATTTCGCACTCGCGAATGCAAACTTTCCTTTGACTCTATGAATGGAGATGTTCAACTGCTTTGCCCTCGTTGTTATCAAGGTCAACAAACATTAACTTGATGTGTCCATCTAGTTCTGCTCTATCAAGTTAAATGTACAGTACCACATAAAAATAAAATAGCGGCATGATCCCAAAATTATGGTATAACATTAGACGTAGAGGGCCATCGCTTGCATAACGTGTAGAGTAAGAACATGTAAAGTTTACTTTGCTCCTCCGTAACGGGCCTTGCGACCAATGTCGAAAGGAACATACTTGTACTTGATCATATGCCTGGTTTGACAGTTTAAACAAAGCCACGAAAAGAAACAGAGGGATATGACGTACTGAATCTGGCGGCGCATGGTAAGCGCAAACAGGGTGAAGAAATAGACGACGAGGATGGGCCAGTAGACGGGAACATCAAACACTTCTGATAGTGTGCAGAAGAGAGCGATTACAGTTGCGCGTGTTGCAGATAGCCTGTGGAGAAGAAGGCCACGAGAGTGGTTGTTAGGTGGTCCAATGTTGAACTTGAAGTAAATGTGAACTGACCAGAATTGCCATTCAGGAAGGCGACGCACAAAGGGGCGGAACTCGTCGTCGCGTTGGGATGGCAGAGGGCTCACAGGGTCACCGCCTTCTTCAACCTCATCTGCGAGCAAGTCTTCTTGAAGAGACGGGTCGAATTTTGGTTGAAGGAATGCCAGGAGCAAATTGAGAAGGTAAATGGCATGGGCATCTGTTGGATGAGAATTAAAAGGGGTTAAAAATACGACAAATGGGAAATGTACTCACAGCAAACTGAAAATTCACAATGAGTGATAAGCACAAGAGAAATAAAACAATACTTTGTACGAACCGATATACCACTAAACAGGGGCGCAGAAAAGGTAAAAATCAACTTCGAAGAGAGATACAGGTATAAAACTTACCCCTTGAGCGAGTACAATCCTCAAAAAGAAGACAGCCAACAAACCCGCTGTCGCCAACCAGCGCTGGAGCATATGAGGTGTCCAGCGGTCGAGAATTTGCTGGTATTGGCGTTGAATTTTGTAATACTGTGCAGAGATATTCTGAACAGGAGAAGACTCAAGACCTGAACCAGAATCGTTCATCATGATGGGCGTTAAACGTAAAGTAACTGTAGGTGTAAAGTTGAGGAACGACGAGGAATGAGCGTCTACGTTTGGTTCTGAGCTGGCCTAAAACGCGAGTTGGGACGTGTAAGTTTGCACAGTCAGGCACCACGTCATTCAATCGGAGATTTAAATTTTATGTAACGGCAGCGGAAAATGCCTGTCCCGGCAATGATGATCATCTCTTTCTGGCACTAACCATGACCCCTTCTGTCCAACTGGCTGCTCAACACATTCTCAGGAATCTAAATACCAATAAACGACCTTTATTTGTGGCTATACAAGGTCCTCAAGGATCAGGAAAATCATACCTTTCAAAACGGCTTCAGGAACACTTGCAATCCCCACCATTATCACTCAGAGTTGCTGTGCTGTCAATAGACGACCTTTATCGTCCCCATGATGGTCTCGTCTCTTTAGCAGAAACACATCCACATAATAGCCTATGGAAAGGACGTGGTCAGCCAGGGACACATGATGTCAACTTTGGCTTGGAACTTTTGTCTGCGATTCGGACTGGGAGTCAATCTATCGAGCTTCCGAGGTTCGATAAGAGTCTTTTCGCTGGAGAGGGTGACAGGTTGCCTATGGATGGGACAGGACCTATTGTCGAGCAACCGCCGTCTATTGATGTACTGATATTTGAAGGATGGTGTGTGGGGTTCAGCCCAATTTCTGAGGAGGAACTCCAGCTTCGTTGGACTGGGATTTGGCAATCAGAGCTACACAAGCTGCAACTAAATCCTAATTCATTCCGCCTCCAGGATATACGAGCCATTAATTCCACATTAACCCTCTACCTCGCTCTCTGGGATTTCTTTGATGTTTACATTTCTGTAAGCCTAAAAATCCGATTACCCTGTTTCGATCAGTTGAATTGACCCGTCAGAGTAGCTGAGACCCGACTCTTCTTCTACTTCCGATGACTCACTATACTCTGTTGTTTATAAATGGAGACTTGAGCAGGAGCATAAGATGAAGCTTTCCAACGGTGGTCGTGGTATGACTGATACTGAAGTAAAATTGTGAGTAAGGCTGAGGACAGCATTCCTAGGTTAACACTACATGGCCAGGTTTGTTGATCGCTACATTCCCGGATATGTTTTCTTTGGAGATTTGGATCGGATCAGATGGAGAGAGAAAGGTCTGGTCCTGACATTAGATGAAGGGAGAAATGTCGTGAAGGATGAAGTGCTTTGAAGCCGCAGTTTTCGTCGGTGAGTGGTTTCATTCTCATCAACGAGTTCAGGATGATAACACAGTCTTTTATCCCTCAATACTTAGGCTTGCTGTTATCTTTGAGGCTGAGGTGATAGCAGTCTTCTCCGTGCTCGGTGAACGTCTGTTCGTTTCATTACCCCGGCAAGTTCTCAGTAATGGACTCATGGAATTCGCCACTTACATGATGAGCCTCGTGTCCAAGAATGATGATTTCTATACTTGTTGTATTTAGGGAACCACTTTCATCGGTGCATCAAGCGCAAAGCTCTTTTTGAAAGAATCCAAGCGTCTAACCGGTTCAATTCCCGAGTATCGGAAATCAAGGCAAACAATGATGTCTATTATCAGGACATAGGTTACAGTGGCGTGTTTATACATACCATTTTGTTTCGTAAGGACCATTTTTGTTTAGGGGCGTTGCCAGACCGTCAAGTCAAATAAGCTCTCATCAAGTCAATACACCTCAACAGACCTCAACACATGTTTCTCATTCAAGCTGGTGAGGCCTGCCCACGGCTTCTGAATTGAACTCGCAAATAACCACTAACGACTCAGCATATGATTCATAGGAGTTATTCCATGACCAGTCACCGGTCACCACAGATCGGTATCCTGATTAAAGACTCCTTACCACAAGCTCTGAGAAGAGTGGTGAGGATCATGATACCAACACAGCCTCGTTGTTCCCGAGCTTGACTGCTTTACTTCAAAGTATTGCTCATTCGCTTTCTCACGTAGATTGGGTACCAGTCAAGAAGTTCCTTAAAGAGTGAAGCCCTTGTAATGATGGCGACTTTCGTAGACATGCGGTATGACATCCATTTGGTTCCAGGTAAATGTCGGATGCGTCATCGAAGAGAAGTTTGAGAGATGCGCTTTTTCGGGTGTTCCTTCCATTGAAATTCAATCCATTTGAATAGATTGAATCAACTTTGTTGCTAATTTTTCCAGGAACGTTGATGTCTGTTCTGCTTCAAGTTCAATAGGCACAGCCGAACGACAGCTGGCCTTTTTCAAGTTTTTGATGCGGTTGAGACTGGATGAGATCCTACCTCAGTTCATACTACTAACTCCCTGAAAGGTAACAACGGTTGCACCCACAAGTATCGTTTAGCGCCTGCATACTTCCGCTTTTGAACCTTGCGTTCGTTGGACAGTGGTGTCCGGAATTCGATGGACTCAACTCAAGGCCAGGACCGTTGACTGTACAAAAGAATACCAGGTGCCCTCCTTGTATGTTTTTAATTTAGTCGACATTAATTATAACTGGAATTCTGTCAGGATTACCCCGACCATATCATGTAGATATGAGCAACATTTATGTTTACTGTTCACTGGCTCCCTCACTCCGGTGACCTAACAGATACACGGATTTCCCTTTTGTCAGTCCGCTGGGTACGCAAGAAGTACTATATTCAAGGCTGGCTATAAAGGTGCTGCGGGAGCTCGTTCTTCTCCGATTTGTGGACACAAGAAGCCTGGACTGTGATAACGGGTGATCGCCGACAAATATTACGGGTTCATGTTGATACCAATGGTAACCGATCGCCCTATATACGAAGGCCATAGTAAACTGAGCTATGCCAGCCCTTCAATGCCGCCTTTTACGGGATGTAAATCGGAGGGGATGACTTGCTGACTCCAATCTTATCAGATTAAAATGCGATCATGACACTGACAGCTGTTCATTCGCTTATTCATTGAATTATTTGAACAGCGATTAGTGACTCTTATCCCGACCGATATGTCAGCTTATGGGCATATTCAGCGCAAGAACAGCGCTGCCCCCCTTCCCCCAACAACTTGGGAACACGAGGCGGATTCTAAAGTGGGTTCTATAACTGTTTATCATCTGACATTAGAGTCCGCTCGTAAGCTTCCTGGATTGCTGGAGCACCTAGGCACTATATTCGCCAAAGAAGTTGAAGATGGAATGACATATCCCCAGGAAGGGGAAATGAGCCAAACGACATTTGAGACCTACTTTTTCTCTGCTGATGTGTTTCTCGGTCTTATCGGGCCATCGAGATCGTCACCAACCATTGCAGAGGACGGAACAGCTGCTGGGGCTATAGGAGATAGAGACGACAGGACCAATGAAAGTCTCATTGAAAAGCAAAAAGGTGGAAAAAGTTGGGAGGAGTGCATTGCTGGCTTCTACTATGTATGTACTGTGAACTTTGATTCCAATGTTTTTAATCTTCTTACTAACATCATTTATTCAGATTAAACCCAATTACCCTGGTCGTTCGTCCCATGTAAGGCTCATAAAACTGAACCTCAGCCCCGCTTCGAGTATCCACTTCCGACCCTTCTCATGACTTATTCTTGCAGATATGTAATGCAGGCTTCGTTGTTTTGCCGACTCATCGAGGGCGCGGTTTCGGCTCTTTGCTATCTCGGTCCTATGTCCACTACGCGCCTCTCCTAGGGTATCAAGCGAGCGTTTTTAATTTAGTTTATGTGAATAATCACGCCTCAATCAGGTAAATACCCTCCGCCCTGCCTCTTTCGCTTCGACATATTCACTGACTCCACTGACTCACTGCGCTTTGTTGCTAAGGCTATGGGAGAAACTGGGCTTCTCGAAGGCGGGGCTTATACCAAAGGCTGGCCGATTGCGAACCAAGGATGGGAAAGGAGAGGAATACGTGGATGCATGGGTGTTTTATAAGAGCTTCATAGAAGCGTAGCTAAATCAAATATATAACACAACTCCCATGCTGCGATACACTTTGTCTATTGTTGTGCCTGGAAGATGCTACTTGGGATGCCTTGAACTTAATGCCATGTTCTAAACTCTGCGCTGAATTATCACGCGCAAAACATCAGGCTCAAACATAGATCTGTACTCTGCAAGCAGCTCGATTTATCGGCTTCAAATTTTCTACCTTGGTCCTCCCGACAGGTGATGACTCTGACTCTTTATTACTGAGTGGCAGTGGTCTAAAGGCTTTGTTGCACTTAGTATGGAGTGCAATTCCAAGTTCTGACCGCCGATGACACAATCGATTCGACATCGACTCAATTCCCTCAAGCAGCTTGCAGTATAAGGGCGAAAAATTGTGTTAGGGGGTAAAATCTGAAACGTCTTTGCGTTCAAGTGAGTTCCGGTCGGGTTGGGCCCATCACGTTTGTGGGCGCTAGTATGCTGCGCATCAGAGTCCCCTGTTGGCCGATTGTATGTCATGTCATGTCTACCAAAATTTTTACCAGCTCCGCATTTTTGCGCTTTGTATCATTTTCTGTACTGTTGCCGTTGGGAGCCATTGTGTATCTCTTTCCATTCACGCCTCGTGGTTACGGTGCCGTCATTGATGTTTGTCATTTTCCCAATGCGGAAAAAAGGAGCGCCCAGCGACCAACCTAAAAGGGGACAATAAGGCCTGCAGCAACTGAACAAACGTCACTAAAGGTGCATTCGGCCCGCTTAGTGGTTGCCACTGTGCAGTTGCCGTTCAGCTTCCCTGAGCGACCTTTATGTATGTAGTGAAGGTGTTGTGTTGACTCGGGAAACCCCCCCTGAGTTACCAATGAGCGAGTTGGGCACTTGGCTTCACGATGAATCCACGAGGCTATTGCGAAGCGAGGGGTTTATCAAATATACATTACTGCAAGGTTACAAAGGCTTCATATCCCCAGAATGAACAAGGGTATATTGAACATTCGAACGTACTAGAGTGTTCTTTAGAAAACGCGGCATCCAGAATGTTCCTTGTCTATGTACTTTCGTCACTGAAATCCAGTACACTGACCACCGAGTACCACGCTTGAGAGAGTCATGTTCCCGAGCCACCAGATTACAACACGCCTCAAGGCTTTCATTACATGGAGTCATTGTTGAAAAACTCGAAGCTTAAGGAGTCAGGACGTCAAACGTGCTGCTGTGGGCGGATGGGTCGGTGTGTGGCAGACAAGCCATCAGAATCTGATATGTCAGTCAAAAGACTTGAAACACAATGTCAATATATACCGTTCTACAGCAGAGTAGCGTTTTTGACTCGGAGTACACGCCCAAGCCGACAGTTCGAGTGTTGGTGAAGTTACGAACATCATACTATTTCGCCCACCTATAGAACAAAGTGATTTGTATTTCTTAGCCCCGAGTAACCGAGTCAAATATGTCTGGCAGGTGAATAATGAGAAAACAAATGGTTCTAGGTGGACGAAACACCAAGATGTGTATGATTAGTGAGGATATGCAAGTCGTCGTTCGAAGGAAGAGCCGGGGAGGCCGTATCTAATCTTATCGAATGCGTGAGAACATTGTTCCTTAGTAGGCATTATGCGGTCTTACCTAAGCCAACGGAATGCAAACGCGGTATCTCTTCAGCAAAAACACCGACGAGGCACAGGACACAGATGAAGCTGTATATGTTTCGCCCTTTTTTGACCTTGTCTTATTTGCTACACATTACCTGTCACCTATCTAATCTTTAAGCAGCTTACATCACCCATCGAAACCTCGGAGATGTACGACAGAGGTATGCTGGCGGGTGGGCGCGGTAGCATTGCTGCGCGCGCGATCCTGGGTCCTGAGTCGAGGAACTCCTCGATTGCCGGAGTACAAGAGTAGTCGGGGTGACTATGACTACTTATAACATGTCGCAGACTCGCGCCCCCCTACAAGTGAGCAGACCTATCTAATTGTATTATAAATACCAAAAACGAAGGCGCTCTGCTAGTAGTGGTGTTAACGTTACACATACATGCCTGGCTTACTTAGATGCGTCATACCATTTCACGATCATTTTGGCTCACCAGACAACAATCAGTATCTTCAAATCTGTGTACGCTCTTGTTTGATAGTGATTAAACCCTGAACTGATGCCAGAGGAGTGTTGTCAACCTTTGATGATTAGATTGATTCAACGAAAGCCAAGAAACCATCATGTTAACGTGAAAGGCTGAAATAAGAAAAACTAATTGCTCGGGGGCTCCCATTTAGCCTGTCGAAAAGGGAACCTTGAACGGCATTACTTTGACTCTGCCACTTAAAGCCTATCTCATTAATTGATTAAATGTCGCAAAGGTGGCGAAGAGCCCCTATCATCAAGTCGAGGCTCTCGAAAGGTCTTCATACAATGCAGCTAAGCTTGCAGTGCCCTTCGAAGTGTCGGAAGGAATGCACGGCTCGTGTTGGAAGGAAATGGAAGGCGCCTAATAACTACATTCCAAAACTTTTCCTAGCGATGTCCTTGACACGTCGGCATGCCAAGAATGAGAGCGACCCAAAATTTAAATCGGAGGTGCCAGTGTAACTCGAAGCCATCATGCCACGGAAAAGGGGTTTGTACGGTAAGCCGTCCCCAATGTAATGAAACCCGTCTGGATGATTGCTATGTAGCCATGATCCATTTTGAATCGTCAATTAGAACCGGTAACCGTGAATCCATACATTCTCATACATTGGAGCCATTTTTTATTGGACACGGAACGCTTTCACGCTTGGCCGACATCCGAACCCGAAGATTCAAGAAACTCGCATTCTGGCACCATCAACCGGCATGCACCGCCTCCGCTAAATTTCTTCCACTTCCACTTTGAAGCAGGCAACCCGTCAGACGTAATGCATTTGGTCCTTAGTGGTGTCGGTACAGAAATTTGCCGCTGCTTCGGCCAGGGGGCTTTTCTCATGATAGCCCGTTTAAAATGGAAATTCAACAAGTGGCTGAGCATTGACAGCGCTAGTCAGCAGTTTAGGGCCGGCAGATATGCTAATTGGAGTGATGACATATTCGAGATCCTCTCGTCGTTTTTGTCAATTGTAAGTAAGTTTGATTGACGCGACGAGCATTCCAGAATGTTTAGTCATTGTCATTAGAATTGAGGGAACTTTGAATGGAAAGCTATGGAAAAGCTGTAAAGGCTGAGAGAAGTGTGCCACAGTTACCAGGTTGACTGACCCTTGAATGGAGTCTAAGTATGAATAATGAAATGAAGAATCACGATTTTTAAACTTTTGCTTGGTGCCAATGGTGGTTCAAGATGGCTGTGCTCGATGTCGATGTTCATTATGCTAGGTGTAAGATAGTGTTTGTTAAGCTTGCTTTGCTCGTATCCAGCATGACAAAGTTGTGGACCTTCCATAGATTATGGTCTTCGAGAACTTTGACACTATAAAGTGAGTTTGAAAAACGTGTAGATATGAATTTCACAGTCCCGAGTCCCATTGACAAGTCATCACCTTTCAACTATTGTTAAATCGAGCAATCCATTCAGGAGAATAGGTACATGAGCTAGCTGTATCTGATCACGGGCTCCAAGCCCTTTAATGCCATCGAAAATCTCCCTCAACCTCGCTGTGGCAATGTGCCACACTTATCACGGAGAATGAGGACCGTGTCAGGCGATCTACGCAAAACTATCGAGCACGGGCAGCTTCCACCGGTTCCTTTTCTTCGTCTTCCAACGCTGATGCACCACCCGATCCCTAAATAGGTGATCCATCCTCTCGAACGTTTCTCGTACGCTATTCACATTACTAGACCGGGCCAATAAGCCAAGCTCAGAGTTCCGGATGATCTGGAGAAGAGAGCGAAAGGAAAAATGGTACAGCTACCGACGGAGTCTTTCGAGTAACTTATCGCAATTTAATTGCCAATCATGAAAATCAATGATGATGCAAATACCGTACTATTGTCACTATATGTACATCAAAATGTAGCACCATTATTGGTGAAGTAGGTGTGTTCTACTACTGTGTATGGCCTGAAGGGGGTCATGGCGGTAGGCATGTGTGATTTCTGATGAAGACGGCCCTTATCCGATGAAAGATAGGCTCGAGTTGGCCTATGGATGGACGGGGATGGATAGGCCCTATTCTTAAGCGACTCCGAGTCCGATCCGAGAGACACGAGTTTCCCAAGAATGGTAATGCTAACTAGTGGATTCGAGCGCTCCAGACAAAGGGATGATAACAGTGTTGAAGCTGGCTAAAACGGCGATGCGCTGCACTGCGGTTGTATGCAATTGCAGCGGTTGGGACTAAACGAACGAACAACCGAGCGATAGCGCTGTAGACGCTTTGTTGCGTAGTTGTCTGGGCTAAATAGAGATGCAAGGCGTCTCCTGGCCGCTGGTTTCAGCATACTTTTGGTTTGGGCTGCGCATTGCATA
Organism: Panaeolus cyanescens; assembly: GCA_002938355.1. Classification (NCBI taxonomy): domain Eukaryota; kingdom Fungi; phylum Basidiomycota; class Agaricomycetes; order Agaricales; genus Panaeolus; species Panaeolus cyanescens. The sequence goes on along the minus strand of NHTK01001383.1, from coordinate 4,231 downwards.
GAGTCGCTAGGCCTTGGATAGCACGCCTCTATTTCAGCATTGTTCGCATATTATGAATATGTCATGCTCGCAGTGTTGCATGCGTTGGCTCGAAGCACCCTGAAATGCGGCGGGCAGCATGCTGCAGCCTCACTATGCTGAAAGTAGTATCGAACATGAAGCGACAAATAAATCAAAAGACGTGAGACGTCGGGTGCTCGATTGCACGTTTTATGGCCGTTCACAAGTAGGCCGAAGGTCGTGTCGATCGTGATGTAGCAGAGTCGATAGGTGTGACAGCTGGGGGAAATCTCGAAGCTCTGAATTAGAATACGAACGCAGGAATGGTGACGATGCGTGCTCTCGAATGGTTACAATCTGTTTACAATTGTATCCCGAGATGTGCACTACACAATAGCACTTACAGTACTGTATAATGAATGATAGTAGGTGTCGAATAGCTGCGGAATCACGGATTGTAGTACGAAGGGCATTGTCAAGGCCGACAAAGCCTGAGAAATGTGACGAACGATTACAGAAAAGCGACTCATAATTAGGCAGTGCGGTGGTGTGAATGAACGGAAAGAACGCTTTGCCCTCTTGTTCAAAATAGCAACCAGGTACAGGTATTAGTCAAGGCGCTCCGCTGAACAAAACGCAGTGCCATAATAGTTCAAAGAGAGATCGACCAAGTGCAACGAGGGCCAATATTACCGTTAGTGGCATTGCGGGCGTTCGAAGATGAGTTGGTGCGGAGGTTGCGGAGTCATATGTCTAGTTATGTTGTTAGAGGCCGTTAAGTGGGACCGGGACAGTAAAATTAGTATGTTGAGAAAAGAAGAGATATTGAAGCGACGTGTATAATACTTTGGGGATGGCCTGAGGGATGACCGGTGTTCCGAAAAAAAAAAAAAGACATATAACGGAACGGAGAGGGATTCTGCCTGGTGGTTACAACGTGTTGTTATTTGAAATCAAAAGAACAGATAAATAATGACTAGTTGCTTATTAGAGGCTGTGAGGTTAAAGAGGCGTAGTGTTGATTACCTAATGGAGAATCAAAGCAGAGAAAAAAGTTTTTGTCCTCTCTACCAAAAAAGGACGAAAGGGGATCTGAGATTGGTTGGTGTGTTGATTTTCGAATTTATACTAAAACGCTCGATTTTTATTTGCCGTTGCACATCGTCCGTCGTCGTCCCCCATGTCAGTTCATCCTCCAGCGCAGAGAAGGTCTTATCCGACTCAACCGGTCAGTTTCCAATCTTTCTTATTTTATTCATATTTATATATGTTTTTTTATATTATAGGCCCCTCAGGTTGCTAAAACTGACCCATATCATGGGCAAGAGGTGTTGGCAAAGCTGGCCACTCGCTTTATAACACATCTCTTTGCTTGTCCAGACTATCCTCCTTCGACGACTCATTCTCATGCAAAATTACCTTATTTTATCGCTTATGCCCTCCACAGAACAAAACTACACCCCTCAGTCACCTTTGCTGCACTCGTACTACTCCAGAGACTAAAAGCCAGGTTCCCTTCTGCAAAAGGTTCCTCGGGTCATCGTCTGTTCATCTCCGCGTACATGATCTCTTCAAAAGTCATGTGCGACGATACCTATTCCAACAAATCTTGGTGCATTGTCGCTCAGGGAATGTTTACTTTGCGCGAAATCAATCAAATGGAGCGGGAGATGTGCAGTTATCTGGACTGGGAGCTAACTGCCGACGATCCTATCTTGACCAACTTTGAAAAGGCCGTGCGGTCAGATTTTAGAGAAAGTCGGCAGTCGTATCCAAATTATCCAACTACCTTTGTCTCCAAACGAGCTCAACGAGCCGAGCAGTCGACTTCAAATACCCCGATCCAAGTCACTTCAACCTCTAGCCCAGTCCCAGGTTTCTCTCAACCTTCCAAATCACAATCTACTACCCCACAAAAACAATCTTCATGGTCAGAAAATACCCCCGATACCCCTTCACCGAGCTTTTCAAACTCTACCTCGCCCATGTCCTCTGGTTCACCTGCCACTCCAGTCGGTGGTCCAGAAACCAACCCAAAAATACGTGGAATCGATGTATCTCCTTCCTTTGGCCTTGCTGAAGGTCCTCCAAACGCACATCCCCTCAAGACCCAAATGTTTGCTTTCGCTGCACCCTCTGGCTGGTGACACGACCCTTTAATCTCAACACAGTCACTCTTTTATCCTCGTCTTTCTTTCTCTTGCTCGCTCTCTCCATTTTATTTTCTCGCTCTCGTCTCATCGAACCATTAAATTTGCATACCATTGTATTATATCGCATCTCATACCCGTCTCGCATATTCCCTTGTTCATCCAACGACACTGGTATCATTATATTTCCTTGCTTTATCATGTCATCCTCATATATTTTTTGCATTTTCACCGTCTTGCTCCCGTTATACTGCATCTGTGCATCGCATTGTTTCATTAGCAGCACTATCCTTATTCTTTTCCTCATCTATTACTTACACGTTTGCTCCATACATTCATTATTGTAACAGAAATACAAAAACAATGCATAATATCCATTACCAGTCAATCTGATATTCTCTTGAGCATCGTCACTTCAATTCATCACAATCAAACGACATCGGTTGGTTGCCACCTATCTGCACCCTTGAACATGTTCCTTCTGCTTTTTTTTTTTAAAGTCCGGCATTTCACTGAACAAGGTTGAATTCATCTCACGTCTTGACATAAAAAGTAAACTCATGATGAATTTCGTCTTGTAATGGTAGTCTGGATCCGCTGTCTCGTACCCTTTTACTGACTTGTGGCATGACACCATGGACTGGTCCTATCTCAGGGTCTTGGGGTAAATGGACATCGCCGCGTATCGCTTGTGTGGAACGCACGCACAAAGATAGATCGCGCACGGTCGTTTCCCGTCATTCATCGCTAGTTCGACAACGAGTTTGGACTCTATCGATGATCAAATGCGTGTTTTGCTCTATTATAACCTCAAGGCGTTTTCGCGGGTTAGAGTAGTAATCCAATATTACCCAGTTTCTCCTTGGTTTTTGCTTATCATGTCAAGTTAAATTCTCCACTCTTGTCTCGTGCTGCGTTCTTTTTTATTTTTCGGATTCCGGATAGTCGAATTGTGGTGTTTTCGGTCTTGTCTTCTCAAGTCGCAACTTTCTGATGGGAACATTGGAATATTCCCTTCCTCCACTTGGGGTTCCCTAGATTCATGTTTCCCCTCGGGCCTCCCACCATCTCTCAGTTCAGTGCTTCTTCCCACTGCAAGGCCATTCTTAAGTTTCCTCAACTTTTGTATTCTTGTCTATCAATCATGTTGTAACATGTGAACGTGAAGGGTTCACAATCGCTCCAGCGTGTATTTCAACACGTTTTTTACTACGTTTATTACACCACCTTCACAACCAACATGGATCAATCTATCATGCTCAGGTGAACGTTCAACGCATGATGCCACATTTACATGCCTCCAGTCCCCCTTTCAATCCGCCAGCCTTTCTTGATCTTATCTGGATGGGTATGTGCGGCATTTCAGCGACAGCCTCCATCATAAGCTGATGATGGCCCTCGAATGTCGTCTGTTGGACTTTTCTACATGATGACTTATATTTAGAGTTTTTTTCCTTGTTTTTCTGAGCTCACTTTCTTTCATTAAAAGGAGGTGGCAAAATGGCAGGGGAACCCTCGAGCCACGATGCAGTTGTCAAGTTAATCAACTCACCTGTATTTCGGTAGACGAGTCGTCACCGAGTTGTTTCTTTCCCCGTGTAGTTCTTGTCAATGTCCTGCAGTACAACAACCCTCCCTCCAATTGTCTGGATTTTTCTTCAGACTGCAACGCCTTGTTGTCGCGTGTTCGTTGAGACATACCAAATGGCTCTGATTACGACCAGATTTTCTGTGCCATGCTCCCCACACCTCAGTTTGCCGATGTCAATTCCCATGCAGATATGTACACGCATCAGAGGACCTCGAAAGAGAGGCTAATTATCGCCCAATTATATGAGGCACGCTGTCTTAATGATCTTTCTGATTTCCATCTTAAACTTCTTTTCCCTCCCTCGATAACGTCGATGAGAGGGCGTCATGGGCGTGTCGCTTGTATTTTTTTTCCAACTTCTTCGTCTCCTTTCAGTGAGGTCATGAGAGGCAAAGTCAAGTAGTGAGCTTCTAGGATATCGGACAAGGCCATAAAAGCCCTCAAATATGACGGTAAATTTTGTCGGAAATTCGAAGCGTTTATGAAATCA